>RBNK01001992.1:0-12540 GCA_003990785.1 Endogone sp. FLAS-F59071 | reverse complement strand
ACTTACATATGTTAATATCAGTTTTATTATAGAAAGCTTAGGCCAGTTTAGAGATAGACTAGCTATTTTCAAAGTATATTTACTTTTTAAATTCAAATTTACTTAACAAATTTGAATATATTAAATAAAGATCTTATCTATCTAAAATAAATCCTTTTTAGATTTCATTTTCTAATAAAAATCTTAGTAAATAGCTTTCAAAGTTTATAAAAAAGAAGTATATATGGTGACAATTAACTTGTAACTTTCTTGATTTCTAAGAACTTACTATAATCTCATTTCTAATAATAAATATTTACTTCTAGTAATAACTTCTAATTCTATCTATTATTAATTATCTTTTAGATTATCTCTAAGTTGTCTTTTGTTATCTTTTATTAAATTATTTAGTTATTTGTAATAATAACTTAGTTTTAGTTAACTACTTATATTCTTTTAATTTATATAAATAATTTTCTATTTTTTATTAAATAAAGTTAGTTTTGTTTAGAGTCTTTAAAATATCTCAAATAAAGATAGTAGTTTATCATTTAAGTCTTTGAAATATCTCAAATAGAAATAGTGATATAGTAGAAGTAACTAATCTTAAAGAAATAACTAAAAAAGAAAAAGAATTTGTATCTACTAGAATCAATATTACTAAAGTCATAATAGAAATCAAATATATACCTAAAACTAGATATTATAGATATTTACTTATATATAAAGTATAATGTAATACAAAATACAACAAACAAGTATAGGTTCTCTACTAGCTTGTTATGATGAATAAATAAAAAAAAGTAGATGTCAAGTGAGATAATAAGGATGAGAGTACTGATCTATTTTTTATTTCAAAGCTATTCTAAGGCTTTCACATTCAATTAATGAGAAGACAATAATTTCAACTACTTTTTATTAAAGCAAAATATCAAGCTTATTTATATAAAATAATAACAGAACAGTAAAATGAATAGCCAGTAGTGTGAAGTGCAAATACTATTATAAAGAATAAAAGAAAGGAAAGAGGGCAGGAGATTTGAGCTTGAATATCTGAAAATACAAGAGTTAGGATAGAAAATAATTCTACAGAACTATACAATTGTATAATAATCTAAGGGGTCATAATCTAAGGGGTTATAATCTAAAGGGTCATAATCTAAGGGGTTATATAATATTCATGCATTATGCATTATTGATATGTATAGTATATAAGATGCTGAAGCTTGGCAAAGCCACATATGCTTTATGATGAAAGATTGAAGTTCTATGAATTTGTTGCTATAATAAATATTAATTTTTAAATAATATATTAGTTTATTTATATAAGATCATCTTATTTCTATAAGATTATCTTATTTATATAAGGTTATCTTATTTATATAAGATCATTTTATATTAATAAAATTATCTTACAAACTATATATATATTATCATTAATAATAATATCATCAATAATAATATTATCAATAATGATATTATTAATAATATAATATAAAATATAAATAAATATAAGAATATAAATTCTCTACCAGCTTGATGAGTAATAAAAAAAAATAGATATTAGATAAGATAATAAGAATAAGGGTGTCTGTTATATCATCAATTAACCAATCTATCTTCTTTTCTTTAGTTAGTAATTTTATAGCCTTGTATACTTGTTTTGCTTCTTCTTCTTCTTTCACTAATTGTTGGATTTACAGTTTTTTGCTTTCTTCAATATAGCTCTAGCATTTCTATATATCATCTATACTGTAAGTTCTGTTTTCATAAGAACAGCATCTATATAATACTATGCCTTATACCATTTTCAAATACTATCATTTGTCTTTAGTAAGTGTAGATTTCTTCTTGTCTATTGATCTAAATCCTCTTGTAGCACATTTGGTTTTTAGAAGTTGTTCCACAACTTTGGCTATTACTGAATTGTTAAGCTTGATAAATATAAATTGCACTAGCTTGGCTTCTTTGATAACTCAGTATTTGTAGTAAGCTGATAAGTTATGAACTATAAATATAATTTTACTAGTATAGTCTGCATTGATAACTCCTACTTTAATTAAAATTCCTTTTTTAATTTTGCTGCTTTTATTTAAGATTTATATATATATTCCAGTTGATGGCTTCAAAGCAATTTCTATCTTGATTAGGAAAATTGATCCAAGTGAAATCAGTATATCTTTGTTTGCATAGATGTTATATTCTGCAGAGTTTACTATTTCTTTGCTAGATACTATAGCATCTGGGTACTTTTTTTCTACCAGGAAGTTAGTTTTATTATTTGCTTTTTACATTATATATAAGTATTTATCATTTAATGATTCTTCTAAATCTTCTTCTTCATCTTCTTATCTTCTTTCTTTGATATTAGCTAGTTCTTACCAAGTGCTATTGTAAGCTGAGTTACATTCTTTACTATCTATAATAGATAAGTCATGAATAGTCCAAAGGTCTTATAGGTAGATTTCATCTTAATATACTCCTTGGTCATATCTTTTCTTGTCTTTTCAGAACTTTTCTTTACTAACATATTGATAGTTTCTCCAGAAGATGTTATAAATTTCTTTAGTATTATTGGCATAGGAGTATAAGTTCTTACCATAATAAGATCTATTAGTTATTGGCAATATCTGTTAGTGTTTTAGCTGAGGTTTTATCTTGTAATCTTTCTTTTTGGCAATGAAGAAGTCTTCAACTTTGGTTTTATCTGATATGAGGTGAGTTGTTGAACAGTTATATATGTTTAGTACAATAAATGCATTTATTACAGAATAAGCATCTTATCTATACCATATTCCAATTGATAAGAGTAATTTGTTCTTATTCAGTTAGCTTGCAGTATTCTCAGCTGTAGCTCCTGCAAAAATGAGAGATCTGATCTGATCTGAAGTAATGAAAAAATTTATAATCTTGGATTAAATCAGCTATAACAGCTGAAGACTTAGAGAGCCTAAAGGAATGAACTGTTTCAAGGCTGGCTAGAGAATAGGAGATAGATGGATGGTTAAAGAGATGAATAGAGGCAATACCATGCAATATATAACCTACAGTTGGCTGTCAGAAAATGCATAGAAAAGGCTCACCAGCAGGACATTTGACAATGACATTAATTTTATCCTCTTCAAGTTCATCAGGGAATACATTCCATGTCAGAAGCAACTTCTGGATGTCCTCTTCCTCATTATCTTCCAGGAGAACGCCTGCAAGAGCTTCCTCATCGTCAATAGAAATGTTGACTTTCCAGAGGGTGAGCTCCCTGGCTGCAATGTCATTAAATCTGGGTGTCTTCGCTTGCTTAATCAGATCCTTGAGTTTGGCAATGCTACTAGACTTGGTTGGGGGATTCGCCGCGAACAAGGCAGAAGAGGCTAATCTTGCTCATTTCTGAGGGTTTTAACTCTGAACGAATGGAACTGAGTAAATTCTACACAGTCTCAAGTAAGCATCAGCAATGGATAAGCACTCATTTCCAGGCACTTACAAACGACTAAAAATCGTGGATGGAGGTGTCCGCACTGATGGAAGGAATGTTTTGACGAGAAAATTTTTTTACGGACCTACAGAAATGAATGCGCCTCCAGAAATGAATGCCTCCCCCCCTCCGTTCCGACAAATTCGCTGAGTTACTATTTTCTTGTCCTTAATAGAACATCCTCTTTCGATGCTAACATTGCAACAGCTTGGAGAGTCACAAAAAATTAGCAATAAACGAATTTGGAATGATAATTAGCCAATCGTCGGAACGGAGGCATATCATCTTCACGTGACATTGTAATATATAACAAAACGCCACCAATTGATCTTCCATATATCCAAGAGACCATCCACTACTATGGAGTATAAAGGCGCAAGCTCGGAGGGCCAGCGCCAAACCATGCTGGAGAAGAAACGCAAAGAGATGCTTGAGAACTTCGAGCGTCAGAAGAAGCAGATTGCAAAGGTATCCCAGTGGCCCTTGTCTTTCTCTGGTCGGTTCTCTCCCTTCTCGTAACCCATCCTAACGCCCGACGAGCACGAACATTCCTGTAGGATAGCGAGGTTAAGGTCGGGTCGGATAAGTTCGTATCACATACCGGTGACATCGACTCGCAGCTCATGCAGAGCACCATCGGACTGGTTGAGCTGCAGGACTTCCGAAAGATCCGTGACGAACTCGAGGAGCAGAAGCGGAGAGAGGCTGCAAAGACTTCTTCCTTAGGGTAAGTGGACTTTTTTTCTGCTTATTTTGCTTACGTGCCATTGTCAGATTTGCCTCATCACATCTTTTATTCTGGCGTACCAGAGAAGAAAAAGTTAAAAAGAAGAAGAAAAAGGACAAGACCAAGATCAAGCTTTCATTCGCCGGCGACGACGAAGAGGAAGAGACTAAGGAGACTAAGGAGACTAAGGAGAATAAGGAAAGTGAATCAGCGGACGACAACAATGATGAGCAGCCTGCTAAGAAGAAATCCAAGCTGGGCAAGGACCCGGGTGTCGATACGAGCTTTCTACCGGACCGCGAGCGCGAGGAGGCCGAGCGCAAAGAAAGGGAGCAGCTGAGGCAAGAGTGGTTGAAGAAGCAGGAAGAATTGAAGAGTGGGTATTCGTATTTTGGATTGCGGGCGTGGATTGGTGGACCTGGGGCTGCTTGTGAACGAAAACTCATCTAGAAAAATCTGTGATTGCAGACGAAGCGATCAGTGTGACGTACAGTTTCTGGGATGGTAGTGGGCATCGTAAACAAGTGAAGGTATATCTTCTTTCTGTGAGCTTTGTGTGCGTCGCAATTAATGCATCAGGCCCAACTCTTTTAATTTCTCCTGTTATTAACTTCCCCTGTCTTGACTAACCACACAGTGCAAGAAGGGCGATACGATCGCGCAGTTCCTCGAAAAGTGCCGACAACAATTCCACCAGTTACGTAGCGTTAACGTCGACAACCTAATTTATGTCAAGGAAGATTTAATTATTCCTCATGTGCGCGATTTGATAGATATTCCTAGTCGAAAAATTTGTCTGTCTTATATTAGACGACAAGAACTGCATTGCTCATGATGGTTTTTTTTTTTTTTTTTTTTTTTTTGTATCATGATATAGCATTACACCTTTTACGACTTCATTATTAACAAGGCTCGTGGCAAATCCGGGCCGCTCTTCAATTTTGACGTGCACGATGACATCCGGTTGACGCATGACGCATCGGTCGAGAAAGACGAGGTACGCATCGATCGTATGGTGTCCTGCTCATAAGTGGCTCGACCGTCTTTTCTATGCTCATTTCCAATCCCTTCCGCAGTCCCATGCGGGTAAGGTGGTCGAACGTGGGTGGTACGAGAAAAACAAGCACATCTTCCCGGCGAGCCGTTGGGAGGTGTTCGATCCAGAGAAGCAGGTGAGTTATCGGGATGCTTGAGGGTTCAGCGGTGTGGGATAAATTGTTCGTTGTCTAACGCCGAGTTTCCGTGTCTAATCATACAGTATGGAAAATACACGATCAAGGATACGAACAAGGATAACAAAGAGTAGCGGGGTTACTTATGCCGAGCAGTTTGGAAGGGATACAGTAGTTTTTCGCGGGTGTGTGCGCGGAGTGTTTGGGATGTTTGGGACGAGGATCATAGAAGTACACTTTCCCATTGTCCAGCTTCTCTTTATTTCTTGAAATCACCAGATGATAATAATAGAAATTCCAAACAGTATAGGACCTTTTTATCGTAATTATTGATTTAGGCGGTCAAAAAAACCAGAAAATCTGTCCATTCCTACAGCAACTTGCCAATAACTCGTACAATTCTGTCCATGCTTATATACAAAAAGGTAAAGACACCCACTCTAATTCTTCACCTCTAGCGACTCAATCAACGCGGCCGACATGACACCGTAAATCTTGGAACATGCGTCGATGCATTGCTCAACAGCCTGCGAGTTGCGGAAAAGGCGACCAATTAATAAGTATGCCAGGCCAATGAATCGCACAGACTTGTTGGACTTGAAGATAAATGGATTACCTGCACTGTGACCGACCCCTCCGTTTCGCCTGTCTGTAGCACATGCGTCACTTCATTTATGGACGGCATATACGACACCACAAGCAAGCCCTTCTGATGGTTCTCTTCCTCGGCCGAGGGGTCCATGAGAATCTGGTCCTGCGTAAAGACCTTTATTGTCCCAATGTGCCAAATAAATAAAAATTCTCTACCGAAAACAATCCAGGGCAAACCTCCTCTCTTCCAAAATTACTTACCGCTGACGACGCCGCGACCTGGTCAAGCATCTCAATACCCGCATCCGCGAGCGCGACGCTCGCGGCCGTAACGGCGGCAGCGATACATGATGACGTACCACCATTTTCAAGCACTGTCACGAAGACGTCGACGGTCGACTTGGGAAGTAAGTCCAGCCGCACCGCAGGAGCGAGTGACTCGCTTAGTATCTGCGAGTACTCTTTTTCCTGTGCATCCTAGTGAATTGAGGATGACGTCAGCCATGGTATAAGGAAGTGATGAAGGAGAAAGTAAAAACGTACGCGCTGGTGGCCGCGACGTTTGGCACAGGAGAAAGTGGCGAATTTGAGCTCGCAGTTGAGAAGGCCTTTGTTGGAGAAGGTTTGTTTTTTGGTTTGGCGGGGGCCATAGCTAGAGATGTTGTGAGAAATAATTTAATTGTATGAATATCAGAAAATGAAGGAAGCTTAATGGCAAGAAGAGACAAACGTACACTGCGCAAGCGAGCTTGGTTTTGTCGAGCTCAATGTAGGCCGAGCCGTTGGCCTGGTTGATGAGACCGGTCTTTAGAACTAACAAAGAAAAGAACCAAGTCGATATTACTATCTCATTTGCACAAAGTCGAGAAACATTGAGCAAAAAGACTTACATATAGGCCGTATGTCCTCGGGGTTTCTGCCGTCGTAACGTTTGCCATTGTCGTCGAGCAGGTCAGGAGTCGTCTCTGGCCTGTCAAAGAGCGGCAGCACGCTGAGCTCTGGCCCTAAAATACGTTTCCTGTCCATGAATCTCGCGTTCTGGCCTCAAAGCAGCTCTTCAAAGTTTGCAGTCAACAAGGGATGACATCGCCACGAAAAGCAGTCTCTTTCAGTGAAAATGGAAAAAAAGGGCGCAGGTTCCTTTCTCTGCATCATGAACTACATTCGATTCCTCAAGTCTCCTCCCAAGCGCGTCCTCCTCAACGATCCCTTTCAAATCATTTGGACCATTCAGACTGACCTCGCTGACAGCTTTTGCTTAGATTCGTACCGCGTCGAGTGCCTCGTCACTACCCTTGATGGGATCCCCTACGATGGACATGTCGTCGCCCCTGCGCGGCCAGAGTACGACTATTACGCTACGGGCGGCTACTGCAAACTGGAAATGCGTTTCACAAGCAGGCCGCCTGGTGGGGGTATGAAAGCCAAAGTTATGCTTAGGATTATCGCCCGATCCGCGGCGAGCGACGAATGGATATCGGAGACGTCGTCGTTCGCGCAGTTCGTTGGGAATGAGGAGTTGATAGTGCCGGTTTGGTCGGCGCCCGTTACATTACTGGAAGAAGTAACAGTCAAGCGCACGGAAAAGCTGCGTCCATCATCCCAGGCAGCGCGCTTGAAGCAGGACGCGGATACCATGGGCAGGTTGCAGCAGTGCGAGAGAAGGTTTCCGCTCGAGGATGGGGAATGGCTCGAGATTACAGAGGATGCAGGAGAAAGCATTGCGAGGCATATATGGTATATATACATGAAAATTAGCTCATTGACAAAAACTTTGGCAAATAATATTCAAATATTGTTCCTTTTATTTATGTATAATCAGGGATGCTGGCATCTTTCTATGCTACTTTCTCCAAACTCTGAAATCGCATCCCTCCCGCCGCTTGTCGATTACTTCCGATACAACCATCCTCGAACTCGGCTAGTACCCAATCTCCCTTTTTGCGTACGCCTCTTGCGCGCACGCACCTCCCTTACCTTCCACAAATTCCTCCACCTCCACCCGCTCCTACATCTCGCCTCTGACACGGCTCACTGAACTCTAGGCAGTGGCACGGGTCTCGTGGGCCTCTACGCCTCGCGTCTCTTCCGTCCCACATCCGTATACCTCACTGATCTCGCTGAGGCCCTTCCACTCCTCGAGCAGAATACTGCTGGCGCGTCCGCCGTTCTGGTCCAAGAGCTAGACTGGTCCACTGCTGCGATGCGACGCACCATCTTCCCCGCACGCATCGATTTCATTCTCGCGTCGGACGTACTGTACAACGCGGGTTCACACACTGCGCTACTCTCCGCAATGACCTCGATGGCAGGTGTGGGTACCACAGTACTACTTGCGTACAAGCAGAGGCATGAGGAAGAGAGAGGGTTTTGGGAAGCAGCGGAGAGGATGTGGAAGGTTGAGGTCATGGCAGAAGGAGGAGAGTGTCGTATTTATGCATTGGAGAAGAGATAGAAAAGATGTAAGGAGTTAAAAAGGGAGAGACGCGGTAGACACGCTCTAGCATAGAAATCTATCATTACGCTAAATAAACCTGTGTGGCCCTTTGGTGTCACAGCCTTCCTCTATACATCCCCAAGCCGGTTGCGCACATATTTCATATTCGGAGTGTAAGTAAAAGGTTGCATTTATAGGTAGATGACGTCACCAGAAATATACATTGCAATTTATCAAGATACTTAAAAGCTCATTGTTCGTATATTTCATACAACACACACTTTTCTCCGCACAATGGAAACATTACGCATCGAGAGCTCGCACGGCAAGACCCTCGTCGGCATCCTCCGGCCCTCCAAGACCCCACAGAAGCTCAACGATCCCCGTGCAAAACCGAATCTCGCCATCATTTGCCACGACCTTTTAGGTAACGTAGTCCCAGGGTCTGCCTCGTGTCGCTCTCCGAAAACTCTAGTCGGGTGGCTCGTCCACAGAACAAACATGACACAATTCCGTCTCATTTTTTACCTCCATTACAACCACTTTTAGGCCATAAGAATCAGGCCTTCTTACCATTGCTGGCTGACAACCTGCCATTCGACACATTCAGGTTCGACTTCCATGGTAATGGCGAGAGCGACGGCGAAACCCACTTTGCGAACTTTGAGGTAAGTTCTCACTGAACAATGGTTATCCATTAGTTCTACTTCCATGGGATTATTTTTGCTCATGCCCGCCCCCTCGTCCTCCATCCAAAGGAAGAAACCGACGATTTGTTTGAGGTCGTGCATTACTTTCAGAACCAAGGTTATCACATCCACGCGCTAATTGGCTATGGCAAGAGTGAGTGCTTTGTTAATCTTCATTTTTGGCTTTCGGGGCGGCAATCGCACGAATCTAATTTTGCTAACCCCTCGGGATACTGTAATCACGATTTATTTTTGGCAATTAGGCACTGCTGTGATCCTGAAATACGCGACCTTTCTCAACCGAGCTGTGCCACACATTGTTAGCATATCTCCCCGCTATAATATGTCGGAAATCTGGGATTTGTTCCAAGGGCCAGATCTTGCTTCTCTTAATTCAGGAGTAATTATACATCATTTCAACAAGGCATTCAACTTTGCTATCTGTTGGCGTTATCAATTGATCAATGTCTTAAATCTAGGGCCACGTAAATTTAACGTCCAAAGGCTATGATGGCAAAGACGTCACGCTGAAGGTGATGAAACAAGACGTAGAGGCCTATGCAAACTGGGACATGGCATTTGGTATAAATAGTTCAATGTGTGTCTTTTGATGAAATACGTGTGTTGTATGTCTAGAGTGGTTTTTGTCGTTGGAAATCTAAGTGATTTGGGTTTGTTTAAAATTATATTGAAAGTGGCTCAGCTCACCATCACGACATCCGTGCTGACATGTCATGGGCTCGCTGATACGGTAGGTGGCAAGCACTTTATACCAATTTTTTTTTTTTTTTTTTTTTTTTTTTTTTTTTTGAATTTTGTTACAAAAGTCTTACAAAAGTGCATATCCACTTACCGCCTCCACCCCTCCAACCCAGCGCACTCCGGTCCAAAACGCCGCCCTCTTTGCTAACAATATCCCAACACATACTCTCCAACTTCTCCCTTCCGCCGACCATACCTTCTCCAATCCGCAGCACGCTGCCCAGCTCGTCGACGCTGTCGTCCGGTACTTTTCGCGTGAGGGCGAAAGGGAGCGGAGCTGGCGGAACGGGACCGGGCGCAGCATACAGATACCAAGGTGGATTTCCGTAGACGGGTATCGCAATTTTAGAGATCTTGGGGGGTGGCCTGTAAAGGGGTGGGATGGATCGACGGTGGGGTATGTGAGAGAGAGACTGATTTTCAGAGGAGGAGAGTGAGTATTTTTATTACTACTATTATTTGGGTTGGAATAGCGGAATTGCGAGCACAGTATATGGTGAAGGTTGGGGCTGATTTTATTTCATGCGCTTGCTATTACGGAAAGTTAATTTTTTTTTTTTTTTTTTTTTTGTGCAACGTGCTATGACGAACTAGTCTAAGTGATATTACTGATGAAGGTGTCAGGTCGCTGCGAAACCTCAATATCCGCAACATTTTCGATTTCCGATCGGAGCCAGAGGTTGAAAAGGCAGGCGGGATTAGGTATATGAATGTCGCGACATCTTTGTGCTCCATTTAAAGGTAGTGTTGGTTATAGTCTAATTTTTTTTTTTCTTTTTTAAAAAATAAATTATTTGGTCGTTGGGCCCCAGGGATATCGCCGGTATCTCGCGCATTCACGTCCCCATTTTCCGCAGTGAGGACTGGTCGCCCGCTGCGCAAACCGCTAAGCTGAATCATTACTTTGACGGGCCAGAGGGATACGCTCGGGGTTCGTCTCTTCATCTTTTCCCTAAGCTCTTTTTATGCTTCTCACCAGATTCCGTCCGATGGTTTATCGAGCGCGATTCGCACCCCCAAAATAACCTCTCACAGCTTATCAAGAAATTGTCAAATCCGGCGCCCCCTTCTTCCGTACCATCTTTCTCCATATCATTGACCATCCCTACTCCCCGCTGCTGGTTCACTGCACTGCCGGCAAAGACCGGACGGGCGTATTCAGTATGCTGTTGCTCAGTTTGTGTGGTGTTGAGGATGACATCATTTGCGTAGAGTATGAGCTAACGGAACGGACAGCATTCGGTAAGTGATGGCTAGGTGGGTGTAGAATAATGACAAGTGCTTATGGCGGAATTGACCTCTGGGTGATTAGAATGGTTGGCACCTTGCGTCTTCGGCATCAAAACAGATGGGAGAAAGTCTTTCATATAAGTAGTGTGATTTATTAACTTATCTGTCTTTGCTCTATATGTAGTGGAAGAGGATCAGATCGAGCACATCAGTACGGTAATGAAGAAATCAATAGATGAGATCCGGTCCGCAATGTCGTCCCGGTAGGACATTTTTTCCTCCCTCCTTCAAAAAAAAAAAAAAAATTACTGCAATCGTTTATCTTTTCTCTCGCCACTATTCCTTTGTCACAATGGTTTACTCATTACTCTTGGGTCGTACAGAGCCGAATCCATGCGCCTCACCATCCACTTATTTCGCGAAACCTACGGCTCGGTCGAGAATTACCTCATGGACGAGTGCGAAATGACGCTGGAAGAGGTGGAAGAGCTTAAGGAAGTGCTGGTTGTCAGGATAGGGTTTAATGAGAACGAGCTGTATCGGCCGCGACGTTGAATTAAGAGAAGGAGAGGAAGAAGATTTATAGATTAATGCGAGAGAGAAAGATTCTTTTATTTATCCGGGAGACTAAATATAGATTATTAATTATGGCGAAACCCCGCTGGGAGAAATAGATTATTTCATTTTATTTGTTTTTGGCCTTGCACCAATCCCCACGGCAATAAAGTTGGTCGAACAGTACTTCCGTGCATCACAGCGTTGACGACTGCGTCCTCATGGGCTTTACACGGGTGTGCATCCGTCCTCTCGGGCTGATAGCTGCCCCGCCGTGTCCACTGCGATTATGCTATTATTGTCGAGGGAGCGGTTCGGTGAGTTGCAAGTTCCAATGAGTTGAAATTATGTACATCTTTAATCGGTTGGGCCTTTGAAAATGTGGGCATTTGTTCTTGCGCCTTGGCACTGTTTCTTTTCTTTCTTTCTTTCTTTTTTTTTTTTTTTTTCTGGGCCATTTTCTGAACAGTCAACCGGAGAGAGTTAAAAATAAAAAATAAAAAATAAAAAATAAAAAAATCCTTATGATTAGGATAAACGCTGCCGTCGGGGAACAGTTGTTGGGTATGTGAAATTAGTTTTCATAGTTAAGTGCATGAAATGAGCTTTCTGGGGTATTTATACAAATGCTTGGGCGTAGAGTCAACCTGGCGATGCAAAACGGATTGGCCTCACGAAATCGGCTGTTTCGAAACGATGAAAGAAAAAAGGGTGAGTCTAAGAAACTAGGGAAGAATTTTGGCAAACCATTCCATCATGCCATCACCCTTCTGTCTAGTAAAAACTGGTTCTTCGCTTTTACGCGAATGGCGATCCTGGAAGCGTGCTTCCATTTAGTCAACAACAACAACAACAACAAAAAAAAAAAAAACACTTGCACACATATTTTGTTGCCCTTTTGGGCATATGAATTTTTTTTATTTTTT
>RBNK01001991.1:0-12547 GCA_003990785.1 Endogone sp. FLAS-F59071 | reverse complement strand
TGTCTGTTGTCTGTTTTTGATTTAGACCGCAATCTTGTCGATCTTGTTGCTGATGACGATGATGCGTATAGGTTGTCCATTTTGTCGTGTCACGTCGTTGAATGTTATGTCGTTACGTGTTTATCGCATTGCTTTATCACGGTGTCATTTGTCGCGTTGTTTATCGCTTTGTTTGACGCGTTGTTTACGATTTTAAATAAACACTTACAGTAATCGCAGTTATAATTGCGTAGATGCTATGATTGCGTAGATCTCAGGTTGTCGAGCTGCAATTCGAGCGGCTCGGGGCTCATAACCTGTTGAAATTTGATCTTCGAATGTGTGTTTGGAGTAAAGAGCGCACTGGCTAATGAAGCCAATATGCGTGTATTTATTAATGCTAAATTATGATTGGTCGATACAAACAAAGATCGTCTAAGCCACAATTGAGTGACGTATGATCGATCGTTAATGCATCGATCATTGATAGAAGAGATATAATAAGCTAATAATTACAACAGCTTAGTCTTCCCAAATGTAGTATCACTATTAGCTAGTATTTGAAGACTTAATATATTCTTAATTCAAGTTTCCTTTCATTCTTATTGAGACTGAGGTTCAATGGTTCTAGGGCATTTATAGTTGTATCCAATGCATATTCTAATTGATAGTAAGACTTGAAGTAGAATACATTCTATACTCTTGTAAAGTGCTCTATATTGTTATATGTTATATCTATCATATCCAAGAGATCTTCTATATAATTAACCTTGATGGGGGCCTATGGTCCTATGTCTTGATATAGGAGTACTTGCCAAATCATATTGATTATATCAAATATATCTAGAGGAAGTGGTTGGGTTCTTCTTGTATTGTTTTCTTTAGTGTATAGTTCTGATCTCTTATTAGCAAAATTCCTTATAGGCAGTATTGTCTTAATGTAGAATATTTGATAGTAGTTACTAAAGTTAAAATATATATCTTTTCTTATTATTACTATTTTAATACTAATATAAAGAATTGTTGAAATTTGATCTTCGAATGTGTGTTTTGGAGTAAAGAGTGCACTGGCTTATAAAGCCAATATGCATGTATTTATTAATGCTAAATTATGATTGATCGATACAAACAAAGATCATCTAAGCCACAATCGAGTGACGTAGCATCAATCGTTGATGTAAGAGATATAATAAGCTAATAATTTCAACACTCCTCCTGCTTGATATATCTCGATAAAAATAAATAAATAAAAAATAAAAGAATAAAAAATAGAGTGTTCAACTGTACATCATGAATAGCATCTATAAAGTATATTTACTGCAAATAATTATATATAAAATACTACTTGAGTGATAAGAATGACATGATAAAGAATATAAAAGTTTTAGAAGGTTAGTTACGTAAGCCTATTTTTGCGATCAACATTTCAAGTCTTGGTCGTGCCAGTGGCTTGGTTAATGCATCGGCAATCATTTCATCTGTCGCCATATAAACGATATCTATCACTTTTGATTCAACTTTCTCTCGAATAAAGTGATGCTGAATGTCAATATGCTTTGATCGAGCATGATTAATTGGATTTTTGGCGAGGGTGATTGCTGATTGGTTGTCTTCAAATAAGGTTGTTACACAATTCGGCAAATATTCTAGCTTATCCAATAGGGTGTATAGCTAAATGGCTTCTTTTATCGTATGTGCTAATGCCATATATTCTGCCTCAGTTGTTGATAAGGCAATGGTTGGTTGGTGCTTGCTTGACCAGCTGATGGCTCCTTCTGATAGGTTGAAAATATAACCCATGGTTAATCGTGTTGAAATTTGATCTTCGAATGTGTTTGGAGTAAAGAGTGCACTGGCTTATAAAGCCAATATGCGTGTATTTATTAATGCTAAATTATGATTGGTCGATACAAAACAAAGATCGTCTAAGCCACGATTAAGTGACGTAATAATCGATCATTGATGGGAGAGATATAATAAGCTAATAATTTCAACACTCCCTCTGCTTGATATATCTCGATAAAAATAAATAAATAAAAAATAAAAGAATAAAAATAGAGTGTTCAACTGTATATCATGAATAGCATCTATGAAGTACATTTACTGCAAATAACTATATGTAAAATACTACTTGAGTGATAAGAATGATGTGGTAAAGGAAATAGAAATTTTAAAAAAAGTTAGTTACATAAGCCCATTTTTGCGATCAACATTTCAAGTCTTGGTCATACAAGTGGCTTAGTTAATGCATCAGTGATCATTTTATCTGTCGCCATGTAAATGATATCTATCATCTTTGATTCAACTTTCTCTCGAATAAAGTGATGTTGAATGTTGATATGCTTTAATCGAGCATGATTAATTAGATTTTTGGCGAGTGCAATTGCTGATTAGTTGTCTTCAAATAAGGTTGTTGTACAATTTGGCAAATATCCTAGCTCATCCAATAGGGTACATAGCCAAATGGCTTCTTTCATCACATGTGCTAATGTCATATATTCTGTCTCAGTTGTTGATAGGGCAATGGTTGGTTGGTGTTTGCTTGACCAGCTGATGGCTCCTCCTGATAGGTTAAAAATATATCCCATGGTTGATCGTTGTATGTTAATATCTCCTCCCCAGTTGGCATCGCTGAAACCGATCAGTCTTAGATCCTGATCACGTTTAAGGTACAGCTTATAATTGGCTGTTTCTTTAATATATCTTAATAATCGTTTGAGGGCATGGTGATGTTCTTGCATTGGATTGGCCAAAAATTGACTGATGATGCTGATAGCAGTAGCTAGATCAGGTCTTGTCCTGATCATCAGGTACATTATACTACTGATCATTTGTCTGAATAGACTTTGGTCTGTGGATTTTCCTCCTTCAGCTTTGAGTTGAATGGATGGATCAAGGGGTGTACTGATTGGCTTAGCATCCATCATGTTAAACCTTGTAATAATTTGATTGGCGAAGTGGCTTTGATCAATTGTGATCATGTGTGTTTTTCGATCGCACATGACTTGAATATCCAAAAAATGTTTAATTTCACCACAGTCTGTCATATCGAATGCATTGCTAAGTTCTGTCTTGAATTTGTTCATTGTTTCCATCGAATCAGCCAGAATTAGTAGATCATCGACATATATGGCAATAATTATCAGCGATTGATCATCTTGTCTTCTTCTTAGATAAATGCTGTGATCTGATTGTAGTCTTGTAAAATTTGATTGGCTGAGGTAGTTGTCGATCTTCTGATTCCACATACGAGGTGATTGCTTTAGTCCATACAATGATCGATTGAGCTTACACACAGCTCTCGGTGACAGCTCTGATTGGTCAATTCCTTCAGGTACCATCATGTAGATCTCTTCATCAAGATCGCCATTCAGGAACGCAGTTTTTACGTTTATTTGGTGAATTTCTAAGTTTAGGACTGCTCTGATCGATAAAAGTACTCTGATCGACGTGAATTTCGCCACAGAAGTAAATGTTTCATCGTAATCAATTTCTTGCTGTTGTGAATATCCCTTGGCTACTAATCTCGCCTTGTACCTGGTAACCGATCCATTAGTGTTGAGTTTCTTTTTAAATACCCATCTGTATTCAATCGGCTTGCATCCCATAGGCACCTCAGGTACAATTGTCCACGTGTCATTATTCTTAAGTGATTTAAGCTCTTGATTGATCACTTCCTCCCAAAGCTTTGTATCAGGCAGAGAAATTACCTCTTTGTAGGTCATTGGGTCATCGGTCGATTCAATTAAATTAGCTTCTGACATCCAATCTTGCCAAATTTGTAGAGCTTCAGTGTCGATCAATTGTTCGATTAGCTCCCAGATGTTGTCGTCATCATTATAGCCTAGCTATTTAACCAGATATTGTCTTTTTTCATCAATCTTGCGTTCTCCGATGATTGCTTTAATAACATATTCTTGATCTTCTGGATTGACGATTGTTGGGGATTTTAATATAATAGATTCATCAAATGTGACATCATGGCTGATCTCTATCCTCCTATTGGTTGGATCCCAGAGCCTGTATGCCTTTTTTTCATTATGATAGCTAATCATTTTAAGCTTTTTGGATTGGGGTGCCAGTTTCGACCTTTTTCCCTTGCAAATATGCATATATGTGTCAGCCCATATGATGCGCAAGTTACTGATATCAGGCTTGTGACCATGCCATAATTCAAATGGTGAAGCACTCTCCTTATTGGCTTGCGTTGGCAATCGGTTGCATAAATATATAGCACTTGCGGCAAGTTCCACCCAGAGTTCATCAGGTATGCCGGCAGTGATTTTAACTACCCGGATTGACTCCATCAATATCCAGTTATATCATTTGGCTATACTGTTTTGTTGCGGTGTGTCCAGCATCATCATTTCGTGATGAATTCCGTTTTTGATTAAAAATTCGCGCATCTCAGTGTTTACATACTTTCCTCCTCCATCTGATCGAAGAATCTTGAGTTTTCAGCCCGATTGCGTCTCAGCGAATGCCTTGAATGTCCGGAATTAATCAAATGTATCACTTTTATTGTCAATAAAATATATTATAACATAGCGAGTGGCGTTATTGATGAATGTTAATATATATTTTGCTCCATTGACTGATGGCATAGGTATTGGCCTGCACAGATCTGTGTGCACCCTTCTGATAGGCTCCATCGATTGATTTTTCACATGTCCGAATGGCTTGTGGTGTGACTTCACATGTTTACACCTAGTGCATATTTCGATTTGTCCAGTTAACAGTTGCACATCTCTGAGCCCTGTGATAAATTTATTAATTGATTGCAGAGTATTTCGGCCCGGATAGCCTAATCGGTGATGCTATAATGTATAGTCATCAATCTTGGAATCGGCGATATTTACAATCTTGGAATCGGCGATGTTTGCTTCTAGCTCTAGCTCTGGTGATGTCGATAAATGAAATAGATCGCTATCAGCTTGTCCGATTTTAATTTCCTTGTGATCCGTGCCGATTTTAATTACTGATCTGTCGCTCTTGAAGGTTATGTCATTTCTGTTATGTGTCAATGCCCGCACAGATATTAAATTTCTGGTGATCTTCGGTACATATAAGACGTTTTGTAATTTCAGCTCGTCATCGAGCTCAATTGTCCCAACGTACATCACACATAATTTCTCATTCCCTGCACATATGATCAAGCCGTCGTACTCAGCCACTGTCTCGAAAAGCTCCAATTGGTTGAATATATGTTGCATGGCGCCTGAATCAATGATAGCGCCAATTGCTAGATTTACTTTGGCTCTTGGTTTAGCCTTTTCTTTTTCTGTTTTTACCCAATCGTTGAATTTGTTGCATTGAAATATTCCGTGTTCTCCCTCATAGATATAATATTTCCGAGGATATCCCCGAAAATTCCCACCTCGATTGGCTTTGTGATCGCTGCCTTGGTCACCTCTGTCATTATGACCTCCTCGATTGTTTCCATTATCATTGTTGTAGCCTTGGCTTTATCTAGTGCTTCTGCCTCGATTGTTGCGACCGCCGCCTCAGTAGCCACCTCGATCGCCATCTCGGTATCCGCCTCGGTCGCCGCCTCGGTAGCCGCCTCAGTCTGTCACGTGGGCTTCGTCGCACCTTTGTTTATTATCCAGGTTGAACCTGATACATGCAAGTTGTAAAGCCTCCAGCATTGTCGGCATATTCTCCCGTGCAAGTATTAATTCCCGATATCTGGAGCTTAGACCCCGGAGATATTGCGGTATAGCTTCTATGTCGGTCATATCTTTGATTTGCGTCATAATCCAGTTGAATGCGTCATTATAATCTTCGATCAATCTTTTTTGCTTCATCATCACAAGCTTATCATGCATTCATAATAATTGTTCCATTGGTGCGTATTTTTGTGTCATAGCCTCTTTAAGCTCATTCTATGAATCAAATTCTCCCAATGTGTTCATGTGCCTCCATAGCCACATTCTAGTATTACCTATAATTTTACTGATTGCTGCATTGACTTCCTCCTTTTGTACTGATAGATTGGCGCTAGTGATAAATTGCTCTACAGCATCAAAGTAATTGAACAATCTGGGTGCACCACCTGACCTATCGAATTTGTTGATCGATCTCAGGTACTCCTTCGCTAGATCATTAAGCTTTGTTGATGTTGTTGGTAATGGTGATGGTGATTGTGGCATATTGCCTTCTGTAGCTGCGTTCTGATTGGTTAGCGCACTAGGTGATGCATTTGTTTTGTTGATTTTTGCCATTAATTCACCCATTAGGGTTGCCAGTATGTCTAATTTATCTTCTTGATTTCTGATCATTATAGCTATCTGTTCCTGTCGATCGAGGCTAAATGTAATATTGCTTTGATGGTTGCTATCCAATCCTTCATCATCATTAAGGGTTTGATATCTGTTGTCTGTTTTTGATTTAGACCGCAATCTTGTCGATCTTGTTGCTAATGATGATGATATGTATAAATTGTCTATTTCGTTGTTGTTGAATGCTATGTCGTTATATGTTGTTTATCATATTGCTTTATCGTGGTGTCGTTTGTCGCATTGTTTATTGCTTTGTTTGATGCATTGTTTACAATTTTAAATAAACGCTTACTGTAATCGCAGTTGTAACTGCTATAATTGTGTAGATGATTGCGTAGATCTCAGGTTGTCGAGCTGCAATTCGAGTGGCTCGGGGCTCATAACCTGTTGAAATTTGATCTTTGAATGTGTTTGGAGTAAAGAGTGTACTGGCTTATGAAGCCAATATGCATATATTTATTAATGCTAAATTATGATTGGTTGATACAAAACAAAGATTGTCTAAGCTATGATTGAGTGACATAACGATTGATCATTGATGGGAGAGATATAATAAGCTAATAATTTCAACAGATCGTCATGTGTTAATCTCTCCTCCCCAGTTGGCATCACTGAAACCGATCAGTCTTAGATCCTGATCACATCCAAGGCACAGCTTATAATTGGCTGTTCCTTTAATATATCTTAATAATCATTTGAAGGCGTGGTAATGTTCTTGCATTGGATTAACCGAAAATTGACTGATGATACTGACAGCAGTAGCTAGATCAGATCTCGTCCTGATCATCAGGTACATTATGCTACCGATCATTTGTCTGAATAGACTTTGGTCTGCAGATTTTCTCCCTTCAGCTTTGAATTGAATGGATAGATCAAGGGGTGTGCTAATTGGCTTGGCATCCATCATGTTAAACTTTGTAATAATTTGATTGGCAAAGTGACTTTGATCAATTGTGATTGTGTATGTTTTTCGATCACACATAACTCGAATACCCAGAAAATGGTTAATTTTGCTACAGTCCGTCATATCAAATGCGTTGCTAAGTTCTACCTTGAATTTGTTCATCATTTCCATTGAATCAGCCAGAATTAGTAGATCGTCAACATATATGGCAATAATTATCAGTGATTGATCGTCTTGTCTTCTTCTTAGATAAATGCTGTGATCTGATTGTAGTCTTGTAAAATTTGATTGGCTGAGGTAGTTGTCGATCTTCTGATTCCACATACGAGATGATTGCTTTAGTCCATACAATGATCGATTGAGCTTACACACAGCTCTCGGTGACAGCTCCGATTGGTCGATTCCTTCAGGTACTATTATGTAGATCTCTTCATCAAGATTGCTGTTCAGGAATGCAGTTTTTACATCCATTTGGTGAATTTCTAAATTCAGGACTGTACCGATCGATAAAAGTGCCCTAATCAACGTGAATTTCACCATGGGAGCAAATGTTTCATTGTAATCAATTCCTTGCTGTTGTGAATATCTCTTGGCAACTAATCTCGCTTTGTACCTAGCAACCGATCCATCAGTGTTGAGCTTCTTTTTAAATACCTATCTACATCCAATCGGTTTGTATCCCGCAGGCACCTCAGGTACAATCATCTACGTGTCATTATTCTTAAGTGATTTAAGCTCTTGATTGATTACTTCCTCCCAAAGCTTTGCATCAGACAGAGAAATTACCTCCTTGTAGGTCATTGGGTTATCGGTCGATTCAATTAAATTAGCTTCTGACATGCGATCTTGCCAAATTTGTAGAGCTTCAGTGTCGATCAATTGTTCGATTGGCTCCCAGGTGTTGTCGTCATCATCATAGCCTAGCTATTTAACCAGATATTGCTTTTTTTCATCAATCTTGCATTCTCCGATGATTGCTTCGATAATATATTCTTGATCTTCTAGATTGACAATTGTTGGGGATTTTAATATAATAGATTCATCAAATGTGATGTCACGGCTGATCTCTATCTTCCTATTGGTTGGATCCCAGAGCCTATATGCTTTCTTTTCGTCATGATAGCCAATCATTTTAAGCTTTTTGGATCGGGACGCCAGTTTCGACCTTTTTTCTTTGCGAATATGTATATATGCGTCAGCCCATATGACGCACAAGTTACTAATATCAGGCTGGTGACCATGTCATAATTCAAATAGTAAAGCACTCTCCTTATTGGCTCGCATTGGCAATCGGTTGCGTAAATATGTAGCACTTGTGGCAAGTTTAGCCCAGAGTTCGTCAGGTATGTCGGCAGTAATTTTAACTGCCCAGATTGACTCTATCAATGTCCAGTTATATCATTTGGCTACACCATTTTGTTGCAGCGTGTCTGGCATCGTCATTTTATGATAAATTCCGTTTTTAATTAAAAATTCACACATCTCAGTGTTTACATACTCTCCTCCTCCATCAGACCAGAGAATCTTCAGTTTTCAGCCCGATTGCATTTTAGCAAATGCCTTGAATGTCCAGAATCGATCAAATATATCACTTTTGTTGTCAATAAAATATGTTGTGACGTAGTAAGTGGTGTCATCAATGAATGTTAATATATATTTCGCTCCATTGACTGATGGCATAGGTATCGGCCCACACAGATCTGAGTGTACCCTTCCGATAGGCTCCATCAATCGATTTTTTGCATGTCCGAAAGGCTTGCGGTGCGACTTCATGTGTTCACACCCAGTGTATATTTCGATTTGTCTAGTCGACAGCCGTACATCTCCGAGCTCTGTGACAAATTTGTTGATTGATTGCAGAGTATTTCGGCCCAGATGGCCCAGCTGGTGATGTCATAATGTATAGTCATCAATCTTGGAATTAGCAATGTTTGCAATCTTGGAATTGGCGATATTTGCTTCTAGCTCTGGTGATGTCGATAAATGAAATAGGTCGCCATCGGCTTGTCTGATTTTAATTTCCTCGTGATCCGCGTCGATTTTAATTACTGATCTATCGCTTTTGAAGGTTATATCATTTCCGTCATGTGTCAATGCCCATACAGATATTAAATTTCTGGTGATCTCCAGTACATATAAGACATCCCGTAATTTCAGCTCATCATCGAGCTCAATTGTTCCAATGTGCGTCGCACGTAGTTTCTTGTTCCCTGCACACATGACCAAGCCATCATACTCAGCTACTGTCTCGAAAATCTTCAATTGGTTGAACATATGTTGCATGGCACCCAAATCGATAATAGCACCAATCGCCAGATTTGCTTCGGCTCTTGGTTTAGCCTTTTCTTTCTCTGTTTTTACCCAATCATTGAATTTGTTACATTGAAATATTCCGTGTTCTCCCTCACAGACATAACATTTTCAAGGGTGTCCTCGAAAATTCCCGCCTCGATTGGCTCTGCAATCACTGCCTTGGTCATTATGATGACCTCCTCGATTGTTTTTGTTATCATTGTTGTAGCCTCAGCTTCATCCGGTGTTTCTGCCTCGATTGTCGTGACCGCCGCCTCGGTAGCCACCTCGGTCGCCACCTCGGTAGTCATCTTGGTCGCTGCCTTGGTAGCTGCCTCAGTCTGTTGCATGGGCTTCATCATATCTTTGCTTGTTATCTGGGTCAAACCTGATGCATGCAAGTTGTAAAGCCTCCAGCATTGTCGGCATATTCTCCTATACAAGTATTAATTCCTGGTACCTGGAGCTTAGACCCCAGAGATATTGCGGTATAGCTTCTGTATCGGTCATGTCTTCGATTTGCGCCATAATTCGATTAAATGCATCATTATAATCTTCGATTGATCCTTTTTGCTTCATCATTGCAAGCTTATCATGCATTCATAACAATTGTTCCATTGGTGCGTATTTTTGTATCATAGCCTCTTTAAGCTCATTCTATAAATCAAATTCTCCCGATGTGTTCACGTACCTCCATAGCTACATTCTAGCATTGCCTGTAATTTTACTGATCGCTGTATTGACTTCCTTCTTTTGTACTGATAGATTAGCGCTGGTGATAAATTGCTCTATAGCATCAAAGTAATCAAACAATCTGGGTATACCTCCTGACTGATCGAATTTGTTGATCAATCTCAGATACTCCTTCGCCAGATCATTAAGCTTTGTTGATGTTGTTAGTGATGGTGATGATTGTGGCGTGTTGCCTTCTGTAGCTGCATTCTGATTGGTTGGCACGCTAGGTGATGCGTTTGCTTTGTCGATTTTTGCCATCAATTCGGCCATTAGGGTTGTCAGCGTGTCTAATTTATCTTCCTGATTTCTGATTGTTGTAGCCATCTGTTCCTGTCGATCGAGGCTAAATCCAATATTGCTCTGATAGTTGCAATCCAATCCTTCGTCGTCGTCATCAGGGAGTTGATATCTGTTATCTGTTTTTGATTTAGACCGCAATCTTGTCGATCTTGTTACTGATGATGATGATGTATATAGATTGTCCATTTCGTTGTATCATGTTATTGAATGCTATATCATTGCATGTTGTTTATCATGTTGCTTTATCATGGTGTCATTTATCGTGTTGTTTATTGCATTGTTTGATGTATTGTTTACAATGTTAAATAAATGCTTACTGTAATCACAGTTGTAACTGCTATGATTGTATAGATGCTATAATTGCATAGATCTCAGGTTGTCGAGCTGCAATTTGAGCAGCTTGGAGCTCATAACCTGTTGAAATTTAATCTTCGAATGTGTGTTTTGAAGTAAAGAGCGCACTGGCTTATAAAGCCAATATACGTGTATTTATTAATGCTAAATTATGATTGGTCAATACAAACAAAGATCATCTAAGCCACAATCGAGTGACGTAGCATCAATCGTTGATGTGAGAGATATAATAAGCTAATAATTTCAACAAGAATAACTATTAGTCAACTAGATAGCTTAGCAAATTTCAGTTGGGTATATTAATTTTAGTAATAATAAAGAACTTACAAAAAAAAAAATAATAATAATAATAATAATATTATTAGGAAAATATTTTTAGTTTATAGTTTATAACTAGTATTTATACTTATAGGCTGTTCTAGCTTATTCTAAGATAGTTCGCAATTTGCAATATTATTCTAAGATAGTTTATAGTTTACAATATTATTCTAAAGATATTCTAGAATAGTTTGTAGCTATTCTGGCAAGTTTGCTAGTTTATAGTCTATAACTAGCATCTATGTTTATAACTATTTTATTCATAACTCTTACATTAGGAAACTATTTTCATTTTATAGTCTATAACTAGTATTTATACTTGTAGGCTGTTCTCAGGCTGTTTGTAGGCTGTTCTAGTCAGTTTGTAGTTTATAATATTGTTCTAGAGGTGTTTGTAGTTTGTGATATTGTTTTAGTAGAGTTCTAGAGTAGTTCACAGCTGTTTACCAATAATAGTTTATAGTTTATAACTAGCATCTATATTCATAGCTATTTTGTTTATAGCTCTTAGTAAAATAGTTTGCAGCTTTTAGTAAAATAGTTTATAGATTAATTAACTATTTTTCTAATATAGTAAAATAGTCTATAAACTAGATAAATATTTTCCTGATGATTATTCAGATATTGGTATACTTATAATAGCAATTACTATAGTGATCTTTTGGCTAAATTAGACATTTGATTTTTTAACTTAATATATATAAAAAACCCTAATTATTATAATACTTTTTCTCTAATTCTCTTTTTATCAAAATTATAGTATATGTTTTATCTTCAGTTTCTCTTTTCTCTTCTATAGCTACTTTACCAGTTAGACAATATGTTATTTATTATAATTTTTCTAGACCTATATCAGAAAAATAGTTAATTAATCTATAAACTATTTTATTAAAAGCTGCAAACTATTTTACTAAGAGCTATAAACAAAATAGCCATAGACACAGATACTAGTTATAGACTATGAACTATTATTGATGAATAGCTGCAAACTACCCTAGAACTCTGCTAGAACAATATTATGAACCACAAACACCTCTAGAACAATATCACAAACTACAAACTAGCTAGAACAGCCTGTGAACAGCCTAAGAACAGCCTATAAGTACAGATGTTAGTCATAGACTGCAAACTGAAAATAGTTTCTTGATGTAAAACTAAACATACCTTTCTAAATAGATAGCTTTCTCACTGAAGTATATAATTTCTATTTCTAAAAAATATATAGTGAATTTATGTTTAACACTTTTTATTTTATTTTTATTTATTCATTTTAGGTATTATATACTAATAGATAAAAATATTCTGACTAGTTTTGAGTTTGTCAGAACTCAATACTCAGTCTACAAGCAAGTGGCCTACGGAAAATTATGGTCCTTTTTTTTTT
>RBNK01001990.1:0-12562 GCA_003990785.1 Endogone sp. FLAS-F59071 | reverse complement strand
CCGAAATCATCAATGTGGCGCCAATTGTATATGGTCAAAAAAAGAAAAGGTTTGAAAAGCTCGTATCACCGATCATGAACTATTCTTTAGTTTTTTATTTTTAAGAGTCTTTTGATCTAGATTACCTTTTTTTTTTTTTTTTCTTTTTCCTTTTTTTCTTTTTTTTTTTTTTTTTTTTTTTTTTTTTTTTTTCTTTTTACTTTTTTTTTTTTTTTTTTTTTTTTTTTCCTTTTTAGCTTTTCGTAAATTCTCACCGGATGCGACTAAACTCAGTTCATGCTATAGATTTTTGATATTGATAAAAAAACACACATGCATTGACATATGATGAACCTAAAATAAAAAATAAAAAAGTATACATTTAGGATGAGAATCACGCGGTCGAAGATGGATACGTAGACCGAAAACGGAGAACAATCGCATCCAATCTGGCCACCTCTTTATCACCTGCCATTCGATTTGAGCGAGTTCTCAATCCAATCGTTATCTCGGGGACCAGGCCTCCAAACTAGTGGAGATGAAAACACTTTGGGTATATGAATTGAAAAAAAGGTGGATAAGGCTATTATCGAACCGTTGTTGGTCACCGCATATAGTTATTAGAAAAATTGCTATTAATTATAGTGAACTTATCAAAATTTCTATGTGAATTTAAATTTAGTAGTTATACCAGCTAACTAGAATGCGTGAATATAGTCAACATCTACACCACTTCATCAAGCCTTCTGAGGCTCGTTACTATCTCAATAACGTAGTTTTTTTTATAAAGAAATAAAATATAATAATTAGAGAATATTTTATAATAGAATATATAATCTAAATTAAAAATATGCTAATTGTAGCTACTATAAGGTGAAATAAAGTAATTACTAATTACTAATTATTTAAATAGATTATTTAAAGTAAAATAGTTATACTAAGATAGTTATATTAGTAAAATAATATAGACCAACTCTTAGTAAGATATGAAACTAGTCTTAGTTTAAACAGTTATTATATAGTCTTTTGCAAAGTATAATACTAAGATATTACAATTTGTAATAAAGTTTCCAGCAATTAAATTTTTTTTTTGTAAATAAAATAAATAACGCACAATGAGTATATAATTATAGAGCAAATGTCATTAATTATTTGGTCAATGATTTGGTAAAAATAATCAGGCTATAACACTAAAGACCCCTGACTACTCAGTCAATTAATCCTTAATCGCCACGCCACTCATCGTCCACTTTATAATCTTACATTCAACAGGAATAGGGTGGGAGGCGGCCCAAGAGGGCAAAGAGAAAGTTGAAGAGAATGGTTGCCACCGCTGTCGGTAAGCATGCCGCAGGAGAGAAACCTTTCTCAAGGAAACAAGAAGTATTGATCTATAGGACGGAATATGTGTCAGCGAATCGAGACAATTACCAACTGTAACCATCCCACTCGGCATCCACCTCCACCCCCGTCACCGTCACCTTCTTCGACACGCTGCATATCACGCTCGCTTGTAGCTGCCGCTGCTGTCCCTGCGGAGGCTTCTCCGCTGGCTGCACGTCAGGTAAGATATCAAGTACTAGAGGCTCGAGGGACAGATGCTGCAGATGGATCAGATTAGGTTGGCAGTAAAAGATAATCTCAGTATGAACGTGTAAATAGTGGAATCCACAGCAATAAATGGAACAAAATGGAAGAGGTAGCGAATAGGATAGGAAGGATATAAAATAAAAAAGAGATGTTTGTGAGAAGTTACCTGCGGGAGGCTTTATACTCTATTTATAAAAATTAAAATAAAGTAGATGAAGCTCATTCTATTTAGTTACAATACCTTTTTGAAATCACCTCTAGTAAGAATCTATTTTTCACATTATTAATGTATAATTTCATCTAGGCGCATATCATTGAGATTGCTTTGTGATTTACGACATGGTTGATTATTCACTCGTTAAAAGATCGGATCCAAAGGCATTTAGCATCTGGACAGAGACTCTGGCCATGTATAGTCAGCAAGAATGAATATTTAATTAATTAGTATAATCCGAATAAAATAACATCTTTATTATTACTCTCTTAATCAAAACCGCATGTCTGTGCTACGTTCTATGAATTAAGCTTTTAATCAGTAACGATTGACAATTTATTGGATGTAATTATCCTAAGTTCTGCATATCGTCTACACTCAACAGTTAAATGCTAGAAACGATTCGGTGTTATAAAAGGTTCTGTACTTTGATTTATTCGAAACCCACAAAATAAAGTGCAAATTAAAAAGTGATTTGTAGAAGAAACGGTTGCGGAAGTACTGGCTATGGAGGTGGCGGTGCTCAAAGTGATGGTTGCTGTCGTCGGACAGTAATGTTCGTGTTGTAAAATGTTGTTATTTATTGTGATAAACCTTTGGTGGCATGTAATGCTTACCCGCTTCCCATGTCAAAGATGTAAAAGTACATACAATAAGAAATTTAATTTTGTGCGAAAAAGTACGAAAAGCCCTTACTCTTTCCCGCTGTTTATTCAAACCACTAACATTCAAGGAAGTGTCGGTGGTGTACCCTCCTCCGTACACCACAAACTGCAATTGAAAAAGAGAACGGTTATTCCAGACTGACCATTAGAACGTCATAACATGGAAACCTCAACACTACATCCGCCCACCGTGTTCCCCTGTTTCACAGTAATAGCCCCGCTCCACGGAGAGGGCTGGAACAGCCGGCTTGATTGCGCGGGATTGAAAATGTAGGTCTGGAAAGGGCTAACGGCCAGATTGATTACCTGCATGACATCAGTTGGGTGTTTGTTGGAGTCTCCGCCTGTAGGTTATTATATCAGGTATTGTAGAGAAATTTTAGGATTATTTGGCAGGAAGGCCTAGAGTCTCCAAAAATTCACAAAGGCAATGATGCCTCGCTAAGGCGGCGCCACCACTTTACCCGGAAAAGCGTAAACTATTCCTCCTGGGGCATATAATTGCTATGTCGCCAAAGTCCACTGGTAGCTCAATGATATTATCATGATTTCCTTTTCCATTGATTTTTATTTTATTTTGCACGAATTCCCTATTTAGCGTTTTAGTTATAATTTTATTTTCAAAAATATTTGTATAATTATATTATTTAAATCATAATTTATATCTATGGTCTATATCTATGGTCTATTACTTCTCAATTATTTTTTAGCTAGATATCATAGACATAGAGGCTGTATATGAAAATAAAGGTGATGAGGAATGAATAAGGCGAAAACGTATTGGACGAGGCAAACCAAACGACACACTAAACGACAATGACACACAAAAACGACGACACAGAAAAGCCACGACGACATGACACACTAAACACAATACATCAAAACGACGAAGGCACATCAAAACGACAACGACACAGTGTTGGTGTTAGAAGGACAACAACGATAAACACGCGACTCCCAAGGAGTAGTGTCAGAAAAATGAGGATGCACTAAAACGACAGTGTTTGTGTCAGAAGGACAACAATGATACACAAACATCAAACGTAGCTTTACCATCGTTTAATTATATGGCCGTATTTGGATTAGCTATCATTAAAACCAACTAGTATTCAATCTGATAGCATAGTATTATTAGCTATATATATATATTTTGTAATTTGTAGTTATATATATATATATTTATTAAGTCATTTCTACATAACCAGCTCTCTCTTATTCACATAACCAGCTCTTATTATAAAAAATAGGCTGAATACCAAAGTTAATGTAAAATTAAGATAATTTATAGAGGGTCAGAGGAGGGTGGAAAAAAAAATTTGAAGAGTTCAAATAAAAAGACAAAGAAAGAGACGTGAGAGTGGGAAATGAGAAAATGTGAGTAATATATCTGGTGTATCTGGTGTATCTAAATGGGCATACCTAATTTGGAATATACTAAAATGGAATCCAATTTTTCCGTGTGACCATTTAGAAATCACTGTATAACACGCGACCGAATAACCTGCATACAGACAAACATGCGAGTTTCTTGAAAAGCGACCCCTTGCTCGAACTCGGTGAAACTCTCGTACACGTCGAGGCTTCCGAGATTGACGGTCCGCCCACCTATAGCCATTCCTTCAAGTACAAAGTACCTTCAGGCACGGCAAAACGTTTGGCGAAATCATCATTTACACTGACAAGAATGCCGTTTCTGGTGACTCCTATTTCTTTGACCTCGAGGAGTGCCGCAACAAGGATTGAAAAGAAAAAGGCTGTCCGTCGCCAAACCAAACCGACTCTTGGTCGCCGATGTCTTCCACACAAAGCCCAAAGAAAACGATTTACAATATTTCGGTACGGCAATTTTCAAAGCACATGCGGAGGGCATATCCCTCTGCCTATCTCAAAATGGTTACGTGGACAAAAGGCAGGCTAGTTAAGTGACAAAAGGCAAGCTGATACGAGAACTCCAGATCGTACCGAAATAATTTCGTGATGATGATATGTGAAATATTATTAGATAACATTGGTTACTGTTGCTAACTTGAGTCGTACTCTTTATTATATCCTTGTTCTATCTGCTATTTAAGTATTAATAATTATATATGTATATTTTGTTCTACGGCTATTCAATGATGCTAATGTGCAGTAAAACACCCCATCTGTTCAGCATATACTAGAGTTTGATCTGTAAAAATTTCACTTCAACTTCTTGCAGTTCATGTAAATCAATGTCGATATTAACACTAGGCTCCAGTTTCTTTGTTTAAATCTCTTGCCAAACACACAATTCGTTCTTCACCACAACACCTCCCGGCCTCGCGGCCCCCTCGCGCACCTCGGACAAGGCTTGGATATATACATGTTTTGTTATTTTTGTGACAGCATAACCCGAACATGAAATAGATAATAACAAAGTGCGCCATAAGGACGGTGATATGGTACTACTTGATGTAATCAAAGAGAATGCTGTGGTCGGGCATCAAGAGTAGTAAGAGCATCGATAATTATATCAAGAGACCAAAAAAAAAAAAAAAAAAAAAAAAATAAAAAAAAAAAAGAAAAAAAAAAAAAAAAAAAAAAAAGAAAATAAAGAAAAAAAAAAAAAAAAAAAAAAAAAAAAAAAAAAAAAAAAAAAAAAAAAAAAAAAAAAAAAAAAGGTGTGTCGATGGGGGAAGAGAGAAAGGAAAACAAGATAATGTCTATAGCAGGAATAGAAAGGTATTTGTGAACACTAAATTTATGAGTTTGAATGAAGAGAAATAACAAACCCTCCAGACATAATTGTATCGCAAAGTTCAATTTGCCACAAGCGGATTCGTAGGTGAAATAGGGAAGGTAGTTGACAGGCTCGCTGTTCCCATGCCGAGTAATCAGTATTGATTTGGATCATCAAAGTACGGGTGGCTCATGGCCTATAATGGGATTGACATTTTAGAAATCAATATTCATCATATGAGTAAATGATTGCATTATCTCGCAACGTAGTAGAAGCAATGGCTTGAGCAAGCATTTACCCGCTTGGCGGAGATGCGACGAGCAGGATCGTACATGAGTGTTCTCTGTATCAATAAGTCGTGACAATTGAAAAAAATACATGCGCATGATTAGCAATAGTAGAGTTCTCTCAACATCGTCTACGGTTCTTAACTTTCCCGTCACTCTCATTCAACACTGACTCCACAACTACTCGTTCTTCCGGACATTCCCTCTCTTCGCACTCTCCTGCATATTGATCAAACCAAGCCCTTCCCAACCTCACCAACCCACCTTGAGCAAATCAAGGCCGTCTTCGCCTAAAGCCGGCACGGTTCGGTTCAACGATGAGGCCTGCCAACCTACGTATCAAATGAAGTTCATGAGCATATCAAACTCCTGTCAAAGACAAAATACATGATGCGATTCGACTATTAACAAAAAGGCTATAGCTGTGAACTTACTAGGGAAGCTAGGCTTGTAGTCTGGCAGCATTGTCACTCCAGGCCAAATATCCTCGTTCGGAGTACCCAATGTCCTGATCGATGAATTGATGTGTTTTAAGTTTAGTAAGCTTTGAGATATATCCAGTCATACAAACTTGAAATAATTATCATATTAGATCACTCATATATATACCTAAAGATCTTGAAGAGTTCGTCAATCTCCGAGTCACCTATATAACAAGCGTAAGTAACGAAAATGGGTTAGTGGTTGCTTAAAGATAACCTGGCAATCTCCACAACCTTACCTCTCTCTAAAAGAAAAGAAAAAAAACCCACCAGGGAAGAGCGGCCTTCGTGTCACCATTTCAGCGAAGATACACCCGACGGACCACATATCAACGGCAGTGGAATAATGTCGCGAGCCAAGGAGGATTTCGGGCGAGCGGTACCACAGCGTGACGACCTTTGAAATGGCATGATGAGAGAAAGAATCCGTTATTCGGGAAATCATAGTGAGGAATAAAAGTAAGATAAGGATAAGGCAAGCACAAGCCGCGCGAAAGACAACGAGGTCCATGTCGACCAGATCTCGTTTCTTTCAAACGTACCTCATGTGTGTACGTCCTCATCGGGATCCCGAACGCGCGCGCGAGCCCTAAATCGGCGATGGTGAGCTTTCCCATCTTGTCAATAAGCAAGTTTTGGGGCTTGAGGTCACGATGAAGAATACGGTGCGAATGGCAATAGGCGACACCATGGACGAGCTGCGAGAGGAAGCTCTGGTAAGGCGGATGAAGGGGAAACACAAAAGATGCCAAATTGAGAAATCGAAGGTGAAAATCACGAAAGTGGGAAGCGGTAAGCAGAACAAAAGGGGTCAATACTTTAACATGTTGAGGTGTCATGCCTTGAGAACCAGCGGCGTCCATATACTTTTTGAGGTCCTACAGAGAGGCAAAAGGTACGAGATAATGAGATGTCAGAGACGAATACAAACCATTGGAATAAGAAGAGAGCCAACGAATAGGGATCAGTGAGTCTTTACCATGTCCAGAAACTCAAAAACGAGGTACAGTTTAGTCTCGTTGTGGATAATATCCAACAGTCTGTGCGGAGATAACGTTTGATTAACAGGAAGGGATTGATAGATGAGAACTTCGGTTGTAACGCGAGGGACGGATATTATAGCTTGTAATAATTCGCAAGTTGGTAACAAGTCGTTTGATTAATGAGGTTAGGAACATGCAATGTAGCTGCAGGCCATGTAGACTATCAAAACTATCAAATGATATCCCTGACGCCACCGAGCGGACGCGTTCGTGACGCGTACGTCACTCCCGTCACAAAAGAATATCGCAAGACGAGATGAGGTACGGAAAAATGTGCGAAAAGCTCGGGAAACAATCGCTATTTCGACTCCATTAAAGCGCCTCGCGGCCATGGTTCCCGTTGCCTCCAGGCATCTCCCTCATTCTGCAATGATCTTAACTACATTTATCCACGCTCATCCTCATTCCTAACTGTCGCACTCACTTCACTACATTCTCATGCTTCAGCTCCTTCAGTAGTGAGATCTCCCTGATGGCGGTAGAAGGTACGCCTTCGTCCTCGGCCTCCAGCCTGATCTTCTTGAGTGCAACGATGGCGCCGGTCTGCTTGTTCTTGGCCTTGTAGACGACGCCATAAGTGCCCTCGCCAACCTTTTCCATCTTCTGATACGCATCCATGGCGGTTTACTTTGCACGGAGGTAGGGATGCCTTGAGGTGTGAGAACAGGAGACGCGACGTCGAGTTTTTAAGAAAGAAGAAATGGCGGTGACGTCACTCGGTCTGGGTAACAGGCATGTTGGTCATGGGTCTCCCTCCATATTGAGGGTTTATATTTCAAGTCATATATAGCAACATTTATAGTTTTTCCACAATATATTTTCTATTATCCGTCCACGAGCATATCTCATACATTGTGAAATTCTTCTATTTTATGCCTCGCCCTCACGCCCATATTATTGATCAGCAGCCAATCTTTCAATTCGTTCTTGAGCGTCACCGGCCGCAGCCGTCCCTTTTCTGCTTTGTCTGCCACGTCTTCATCCTCGACCTCCGTCGTCACCGCCTTGCTATACAAATAGGGTACGAGGAGTGGAAGCGGCTTGTCGTGCAAGAGGAGGACCTATATAAATGACGGGGCAACCGACATCGTTCCCAATGTTGATAGCAGGTTAGATTCAACGAAGGTGTTTACATAAAAATTGTACCGAAAATTCGGAAATGAACTTACATTGACATATTCGTGATCGGGTTTGTGCGGATACGGTATCGCAGGTGAGATCATGATCTGCGAAGAGCATCAAGACAATGCAAACCCTTTCAGTCTTCAAATTAACGCATAACCTTCCACATTCCTAACCTTAAAACTGGGTAATTTTGGTAAACCTTTACCTGTGTAATCTTTCTAAAATCAAACGCCGTGTCGATCTCGATGCGGTTGATAGCCTTGGGCCGCTTTTCGCTTGACAGATTTGCAACAATGCCATAGTTCTTGGCCTGAATTTTCACACAATAATATCAGTGGTAGATAATAGCATGAACGATTCCAGATACACAATGCGGGAATAGGATCATTACCTCACAATCTAAGCCTAAAATCCGCACAAAAAAAAAAAAATCAGAGCCAACCTACCATCACTGGCAGCACCTTCGATCCTGCCTGCCTGATCCGCGTCTACAATCGCCGAGAATTAAGCCATCTTCGTTACTCCCAATATCCACAATGTCCCCCCAAACCCATGTTCATACGGACCACCTCAGCGTCAACCTGCTCCTGGATCCACGCCTTCGCGCCTTGATCAGGGACGTCGTCACTTTGCACCGTCCCGAGCTCGAGCTCTGATCTCATAACCGACATGGTTTTGCTGGAGGGAAAGGGTAAATTTTTGCAGTGTGACCGGGAATCGGGGTCAAAGCCACAGAGCCACATGGATGTCGCACTTGCTTTCTATACATTTTATTTTATTTTTTCAATTAAGTTCAATGGTGCTAAATCGAGCCTGCGGTGTAATCGGTGTAATGCAGCAAATGTCCTTCCTTTTGCCGGAAAACAGAATTCTTTGAAACTTGGATAGTGTGTGGTACATACCCCCAAAAATCATACGTCTCGTTTTAACAGTCACTGCGGTTGCGACGACTATATATGACAAGGACAAGTGCAAGACGATGGGTAAGAGAGAGATGGAATGGGTGTGTGTAGATAGCAAAATGGGTCATTCCTGTCATTGCTATCTTGCCAACGTCACAGCAATACAATTCAGTTTCGAAAAACAAAGGCCTTTACGTATTTAATGGCCACCTTTTAATTTCTTGCGGGTGGCTTGTGCAACCCCTTTCCAACACGCGAATGCAGTCGACAAGCTCTTCTATCCTCTCTTTCCCCAATAATTCTGAGCTCGTTGCTCCCTTAACCCCATGCGCATTCCTCCGGCGCCAGGCCGTCGCGCTTTTCCACGACGAACACGATTTGGCCGTACCGGTGGACGCGGTGTGCACCCTGAGGGTCGCGAAATTGTTCCGGTGTGAGTTGGTGGAACTGTGATGGAAACGGTTTACTGGAACTAGCGTTTTGATGTCAAAGCCCAAAAACTGTTTGCATTTTCATCACACGCAGATACTGCTGACGTCAACACTATTGCGATTCTGGGCCGGTTCTACGACAGCAAGGAAACCGACGTGTTCGACGTCGTAGTGCATGATGGTGTGTGCAAGGTATATTTTACGTCTGGCTCTTTGTGAAAACTTCAATTGATGCTCATTTTTGTTAACCTTAACGCTATCTTAATCCCCCTTCCTCAGGATAAACTCACTCTCCCTTCCAATCGTAACCTCTGGGTTCAACGTGGACTTGTTCGAGTTGGTACCTTGTTGAAGGTCCGCTTGTCTCTTTAATTTTCGTCCGTATTCTCGCCCCTTTGGATGATATTTATATTCTTTTACACCATTAGACTTGCCGCTACGCCCTCCGCCACCGCGGTAACGGAGCACAACAAAAGCAGATCTTTATCCTTACTAACGCGGAAGTGGTCGAGAATGACGGTGAGACGAAAGAAATTGAAAGGAACGATGTTGAGGTACATAAATCCTTGAGAATACTATGATACGGGGTGGGTTATGAGCTGTTGGACCGGAGGCAGTGAAAGCATTGGGTTTTGGAAGCCGTCTAATTAATCTTTTCTGGCCATTCCTTAATTTGGGGGATTTCTTCGCTGCCAGAATATGCCCTGGCTCGACCCTACAACTCGCGAATATGAATATTATCCCCTTGCAGCTCGTAGAAGCTGCTACCTCGACCTCCACAACTCTGATATATTCTACACTGACGACCCCCGCTGGGTAAATGTACGATCCGAGATGCTTCTGGATAAAGTAAGCATCAATTCAAAAAGAAAAACCTTAATTTGTGATCTTCCACTCACGCCCTTTCAGCCTCTTTCTCTCTCTCCATCGCACTCCCTCCTCCGCCCCCTCCTCTCCGTGCACCCTTCTCGCTCCCGCTCTATCCGCCCGCTAATTGGACGCGTGACTTCCAAAACCCGGACACATTATTTCGGTCGTCTGGGGGACACGCGCCAACGATTGCCATTCCATTTGTCGCTTGAGATAGTGGACGAGTCGTGTGGCGTGCGGGTGGTGTGTTGGAACGAGCGTGCAGTGCGGGCGCACGCCGGGGTACGAGTGGGAGACGTGGTGGTCGTAGAGGGGTATCGGGTTAAGAGGAAGGACGGTGAGAGATGGGACGAGATGGAGATTAGCGTGAATGAGCTCACGCCTGTGGGAGTGATAAGGGTCTTGAGAAGTGAGTATTCCTTCCTTCAGCTTCAAGCAATTAATGGAGTGAAGGACGGTTTTTGCGCTCCTTTTAATGTTCTATTTTTGTCCAAACATCTTCTGCACAAACACCTTACCCTCAAGTGCGCCATTCCTTTCATAGATCTCGCCGATCTTCCCGACCACCACGCCCGCTTCCCATCTCTACCGCTCGTCCTGCTCCCGCGCATCTACTACGACCGCACGCCAGACAACTTTGAATTCGATCTCGCTGGCACCGTGGTGTACGTCGGGGATGTGATACTTGAGCGCAGGAAGGGTAGGAGGTTGATATGCAATTCATTTGTAGTAGTTTCGCATCTTTATACTTGTTCCTAATAGTCAAACCTATCTTGACTTAATTTATGCTCCACACCGATCTTCGTTCCACCCATTTTACCAGTATCTTTCAACTCCGTTGGCTCAAGCTCCTCGACACTTCCACTTCCAAGGAAATCCTCTTCAAGATGTATGTGTGCGGTCAGCCGGCATCCTTTCATAGGTACCTGAAATTCTTAATTTCCTTCTTTCGCTTCATCCCCATCCTAGAAATAACATCTCGACGACATATCTCTTTTAGCATTCGTCCGGGTCAGGCGTTATTCTGCCGCCGCGTTCGGCTGCACAGCATTCGCTTGGACTCAGGACTGGAAAAGACGCTGTACGTGGCGACGACGAGGATGAGCTGGTTGGTGATTGGAGAAGTGGCGGAGCGGCAGGAGGAGGTGCCGGAGGAGGTGGGTGGATAAGCATGAGAGGGCGATGAACGTGTTGAAGAGTGTGCGTAACGGTTTAAAATTGTTGACGTCTCGGATATGAGAGAAGAAAGCATCTTCCGTTATTAACTCTTTGTCCACCAACAAATTTAGGCCTGGCGCTTGATGCAGTCAGTTGATGCGAGAGAATTTTTCGGTGGGTTTTGGTTGCTTCAACGGCGGTTACAAATTTGATTTATGGATGAGTCCTTAGACATTACAGTTGATTTTATTTTAAACACGATGAGCTTCGCATCTCGCTCTCCTTTGTTCATGTCGATCAGAGGCAGGCTATTTCAACCTCCCCGTACCGTTCAGCACTGTTAAGCAGTGGAAGGATTTCCATCCAGATTTCCAACTCACCGCTATCTAGTGAGTACACGGAGTCTCTCGAGATTTTTCTGCCTTCCCGTCCTTGCATCCATCTTTTACTGACTATGAAACTGATCCCCTTTAACGAACCTTCCAGTCAACCCCGCCCGTCCCCAATTTCATCCTTCACCTTTCACCCTCCAACTACCAATGATCTCACTTACCTCGCCTCAACGCTCCACCTCCACGAGCAGCTCAAAGTCGGTGTCCTAGCCACGATTACCCGTGTGCGTCTCGGGGTCGCGTCATGGGGTCGCGATATCGAGGGCCTGCGACGAGTGTTGGACGAATGGGGTCCAGGAGACGCGGTTGTCAAGGTGACGTCAGTGGAGGAAGGTGCTGTGGTGCAGGCAGCGGTGATGCCGAATGCGGCAGAGCCTGGGGCGGCGGGGAGATGGAGCAGGAGAAAAGAGGTAGGTTTTATCAGTATATATCGGATCTTAGTTTGCAGGTAAGCCTGCGCCTATTTAAGCAAGCTATTCTTGAATATTAACAGGTGTTTCCGTGCTCTTTATCTACTTGTCTGGCATTCAGGAGTGGACGATGAGGACTTTTTTGGATATGTTTCAAGCGAAAGGCGGCGATCCCCGGGTTGAACACTCGGTTGGGTCCAAAGACGAGGATATTCTTCAGCTTGTCGCTGAGGTTAGTGGTCGATTATTTTGCATGACTTTTGTTTTTCTGTTTATGTTAGTTCCATTGACCCTTTTTTTTTGGGGGGGGGGG
>RBNK01001989.1:0-12568 GCA_003990785.1 Endogone sp. FLAS-F59071 | reverse complement strand
GGGGGGGGGTTGCGTATCTCGCGGATCAGGCTTTACCTCAATTTCGCATATGTATTTGGTTTGTATGCCTCATCCTACTCTACTTCTATCCTCTACTCACCCTCTGCCGCCTTCAGAAATGTATTGTGTAACGTACGTAGCATTGCCTGCGGAGGTGAAGTGACGGTTTGGAAAATATGTGTCGAAATGGCTATGGACATATCCATGCTTAGTTATTTGGACCCTACAACGCAATCTTCCATGGGAATGTAAGCAATCCTTAGACACCAAGGCCTTCTTCATCCGCAACAACAAGCCATATTTCCAACCCGTCCCGGTGCGCAGTCAACCGTTCACCTCGCTGGCCGCGTTGTTCTCGCTGTTCTTGCTCTCGGCCGCAAATTCCACACACCGGGGACTTTGGATGCACCGAGCTGTCGCCCACTATGTCGAGCATATGAAGAGTCAACGTAGGTCTATATATCTGGAAGGGAGGGTGGCGTGTGATATGAAGTTGTGGGGGGGGGGGGCAGAAGGACGAGGACATGATGCTATACAAGGTCTCCTCCCAACGATTGTGTATAAATATTATTGATACATTACAGAACCTACAAATCGCGAGATCGACATCCACATAGCTGTGGGAAGACCGGGAATGTTAGGTGAACTTCAGGCACACCGAATAATCAGGTATAGCCGAGATGCTAGCCATGTTTTGCTGCTGTGTGCTTACTTCATTGTTGCTGGCATTGCCATTGTAGTTGTCAATGTGTTAGGGGTGCGAAAACGGGCATGTGAGCAAAAAGAAAAGCCTAGTATATTCAGACAAAGGATGCCTCAGTGAACAATGGACGACATGCTGCGAACAATACTGTATTCTGCTACCGAGGTTCTTATGAGGGGACAAAGCTACCATACGCGACGCACTTTTGTCCATTCACATATCCATTACATTATTTTTTTTAGTTGGAGAACAGGAGCAACTACTATCATTAATTTCTTATGATGGGCCGTCGTCCTCGCACAAGAAATGGGTAAGATCTTCCAACTCCTTATCCTTTAAAACCTACATATACATATACGTAGACAAGATCAACCTGTTAAATGCCAATGATAGTATGATTTTTTACCGATGTCGTCAAGACCCTTTTGTCTAATAGGGGAGTTACAAATACAAATTTTTATCAGCAACATGTTTAAGAGTACCGATTAAATCTGTTCTGTTGGATCTTGCATAGCGATTCGAGTTTTTTTTTTTTTTACTAGATAGAGTATTCTTGAGTGGTGGCGATTGAGCACTTTATTCTGTACATGCACTCGAACCATCAAGCCAGATGCATCACCATATTACGTATAGACTGGCCGCACGATTAGACAGCGCATAAGCAAGACTCTGGTCTGACTTACCAGGAGATCCAAAAACCTTCCAAGGGTTATTATGTTACTGCTGTTTGTCCGTATATAGAGGTCACGTGGCGTACGAGAGTCTGTCCCGAGCTTGAGTTTACATCTTTCGTCTCCGTTTACCCATCGCAAACATGAGCGACCAACTCGACTCTGAAGCTGCGAGAGAGAAAAAGCTTCAGGCCGCAAAGAACAAGGTACATCTGCAGTGCAAGACGATTCCCTAATGATTTGCCTGACTCCGCTCATCTTGCCTCATCATGCGCTCTTTTCCCTTGATCCGTAGCTTCAAAAGTTCCAGAAGAAGAAGAGTGCAGTAGACGCTCCTGCTTCCGCGGATGGCCTTCTAAGACCAAAGCGAAGAGGGAGCCAAGCGTCCAGTGTTGCATCTGATGCATCCAGCTCTGCGCCTTCTAAATCGGAAAAGAAGGCGGCAAGAGCCCTTGACAACAAGGAGTAAGTATTGTGTGCGTGAATATATTCTTTTTATATTAGGAATCCAACGATTTGTGTTTTTCTGTTTATTTTCATTTACAGTAGATACAATCATCACGAACTCATCTACTAATCACTGCCCAACCCGACCCAAACGCGTTACCCAGTTCCAAGCCCCTCTCTTCTCCCGTCGTCTCTCCTTCAACTTCTCCTCCCATTCAGCATACCAACCTTCCCCCCGCCAGCGACCTCTTCGCGCACGACACGATATCCCATTCCCTCTTCTTTCCCCCCTCCGCGCGCGACACGCCCTCATTCTTTGATACCGCCAATGGCGTCTCGCCCCCAGTGAAACCGTTCGACGAGCTACCAGCGCCACCCGCCGATGCACAGCGGCAGACCGTCGCAACACTGGAGAGCGAGAAGCGGGCGCTGGAAGGCGAGGTACGCAGGCTTATAGAGCTTGTGGAGCACTATAGGAATAACGAGTCGCTACTGGCAGAAGGGACGGGGTTGGTGAGTGCGCTGACGGCGCAAAACGGGACGCTGGAAGGGAAGGTGAAGACAATGGTATGTAGGACAGCCCGAGATTCCGTACCGGCAGTACGTGTGTTAGTGAATGCCATTATTTCTGTTGATGAGTAATCAATAAGCTCAGTGCTGATTTTAATGGATAATGCTCACGCAATTGAATTTTAGAGTGAAACCATCTCGGTCCTCGAAACGCAGCTTCGCGACCTCCGCATCCAGAATCAGGATCTCGCCAACAGCCACACGAGTACGAGCAACAAGGCCGAGTCAATGGAGTTTGAGCTCTCATCTATACGCCAACGCCTCGCCCGTGCGCAGCAAACGGCCTCGGAGAAGGAAGAGCAGGCCTCGCAGGCGGTGGCAGCGCGCGTACAGGCGGAGGAGCAGTTTGCGGCGGCGGACGCGCGGCGGGTGGCGCTAGAGGCCGAGGTCGGCGAGTTACAACAGCAGGTGGGCCGGCTACAGGACGAGGGCGAGGAGGCCCAGGCTAAGCTAGCGGCGGCACAAGCCGAGGCGAAGGTTCGGAATGCGGCGGCAGCGGAGACGAGCGGGGAGAGAGAGCGAGTTGGAGCGGAGCTGGAGCAGGCAAGGGTGGAGGCAGCGAGGGTTGTGAAACAGCTGAAGGGGGTGACGGAGAAAATGGAGAGGCTCGGGGCCGAGAACAAAGTGCTAATGGCGCAGGTAGATGAGCTAAGGGAGGTGGTAGCGGCGGAAGGAGAGAAGAAGGAGAAAGTGACCAGGGAGTTAGATCAGGCGAGAGCCGTGACGATAGAGTTCCAGGCGCAGATGGCGGTAGAATTGGGGGCTAAGGATGAGCACTACGCGAAGGCGATCGAGGAGGCTAAGCGACAGGCAGGGGAGGAGGTACGAGAGCTGCAGACGCGGCTGGATGCTAGTCGGGCCGAACTCGAGCTGTTATCGGCCCGGCTCTCGGTCGTGTCCCAGGATAGGCAGCGAGGCGCAGAGGTTGAGATGGTCCGCGCACAGCTCGCAGTGGAGCAAGCCAAGTCGCAGGATCTGGAGCGTCGGATGGAGTCGTTACGGGGTGGGTTTGACGAGCTCAACGAGCGATACATAATTATTTTGCAGGAGAGAAAGGAACTGACGGAGTTGGTGGAGGGGGAGGTTTTGGAGGGGGACGAATTTGGGATTGGGATGAAAGGAGCTCATGCAGGAGAGAGAGGAGTAGTAGGATTGGGGAATGTACCGAAAGAGGTTTTAGGTAAATATTCGTCGCACCTTGATTTCCTACATTGGCGGTGGTCATTATTTTTATTAAACACTTCATCTATTTAGCCGAATACGAGCGCGAGCGTCGGCAAATTCTCAGTCATACACGCAATGCCCTGGACCGACTCCAGCAGCGATACATTGTCAATGGCAGTCAAGGCCGTATCGCGTCACCTTCCTCCTCTATCCGCTCCGGCATCTCGAGCGTCGCCGCCGTGCTGACGGGCGGCGGGTCGCGCTCGAGTTTCTCGGCCGATCGGATTATCACGCCCACGGCCAGCCGACGGGCTTCGACGCTAGTGCAGGTGGAGAAACAACATTTCCACGAGTTCCATGACGTGCCAAGATGTAGCGGGTGCATAGGAGAAGCAATCAATGTGTAGTAAAATGTGATGATAATAAATATCCCAATGTCCATTGTATAACATGACCAATAGAGGTATCGATTGTCGTCATCTTACAAACTTTAAATAATTTTTTACAACGAGACACGCAGTCGAGTCTTTTTACTGCTCCACATTTTCCTCTCTCTCGCCATGTCGGCAAACGATAAGAAAACTTTGGCCGCAAAGGTACCATTTCCCTCTCCGCCTTCTTGATCAATAGCATCGCACGCGTGCTTCGCGCATTCTCAACCACGTTTACCTTATTGTTGTGAGGTGTATCTGGAGGATACCGTTCGCGCGAAAGATAGCGAAAGGCTCGGCCTCGTCATGCGTACCTGGCACGACTTCCAATCCGAGGTAGGAACTCTGCTTGGCAAATCCCGCTTGCCCTTTGCTACATCCTAATACATCCCGCTGAGCTTTTATACTCTCAACGATTGCAGCCAGACGAGTATTCCGACGACGAAGACCCTGCCATTAGCGGTGTGGTAGGTCCTATGATTATATTCGGCTTTCTCTTTTTCGCGTCTTGAGGGCGTGTTTCTATGCTGTGTTTTTCGGATATTAACTTCTGCAGCCGTGGCTCTCAATGCTCATAGGTCCCACACAAGCAGGCCACTGTCTCGTGGCTTCCTGGCAAAGCACCCAGATTTGTTCCAGAAGATGACCTTATAATCGTTGATAGATATCCTTTTTTGTTGTTGCTTTTTAATTGGTTTACCTATATACACGAGTAATTCTCCCTTCATGCTCATGACGTTGGGATACCTTCAGACGCCATTAATCCTTGACCTTTCCCATGGTGTTCTCAAACTTTTACGTCCCTCATGTATGGTGATGTCGTTAAACGATCCCACCATGACCTGCAATCCGGCAATGTGATAAATGTGGAAGTACGGGTAGACTTAAAGCATATCGCGACGGGAAAGATCCTCACCGGTATCGATACAAAGAAGCTGAAATATTGCTGGGATTTCCAGGAGGGTATGTGATCTTGAGATGAGTGGAATGTATGTGATTGGAGTTGTTATTTTGCTTTGGAAGGAGCTGTAAGAAGGTTGTGGGGTTGGGACGCTCGCCATCCCGTTTTGCCCCGTTATCTTGGAAGAGATTTATCTCAAGTGTACAACACATACCCCGATCTCCTAACATTACAGGCGGTCATGTTATGATGGACAATTGGCTCGGAATCATAGAAAAGGTACTTGGAAGTTATTTATTTATTATATAATTATAAAAGCCGAGCGTGTGATAGACGCTGATGTTTGATTTTTTATTTTTATTTTTTTTCACTTGTGCCTCTACTAGGCCACTGATGAGGTCACAGTATGTTTTGTGGACGGCAGCATTTGCATACCACGCGATTCCGAAGAGCTCAGCGCACCCGAAGAATACGATGTAAATTCGTTATTCTTCCCGTGAGTACAACATTCTCTGGATGGGTTTGGTGGGCGGTTATTTTGAAGGGGTTGGGATCTCACAATGTAATCACCAAACAACCCGCTTAACACACATTGAAACTAAATTTTCAATTACAGAGACCGCCTCTCCGTAGGACTGGTTCGTTATATATTTGCTTAAATAGTTGTTCTTTGTAACTTGAATCTGTTCGGCCTAACCCATTTTAAACATAATGAACAGTTGGTATCAAGCGCGCCGGAGAATTACATAAATGGGAAATGGCTACATGGGAAGTTCGACCCACAAAAGCATGACAAAGCCATCGTCATCCAGATGAGAACCTCAAAGGTTGCCGTGCGATGGGTGGCTTGCAACCAGCTGGTACATTCTATTTAGTTTTAAAATCCAACATCGGATAGATAGGACCTTTATTTTGTTTATTTTTGATTTTGTGTACTTGACGGTTGCTCGAGCCATGCGATTTCTCGAGCCATGGGATTTGTTATTAGATCATTTATACTTTCCACGCGCTTTCAATTAATCAGGTTCCCGAAGCGCTGGCGGTGACCCTCTTGCCTCCCCAAAACGAGATCACAAACTTAGACCTGCTCAAGCCTTTCCATAGCTTTGCCGAACATGCAACGTTTGACATTGGCGATACAGTTTTTTTCAAAGACAAGGCGGACACAAAGGGTAGGTTTGGCGAGAGGATGTCCGATATTCCGGACCTAACGTTGTTGGCTGGATGGCTAGGATCCTCCATCATGGATGTTAATGCACGCGCTTTGAAGTTTGTATGGGATATTCATTAATATCGCGTCGACTGACACGTTTGAAATTGATGCAGCATATGGTGTAGACACTAAACTCGCGGATCCAAACAACAATTTCGAGCCATTTAATACTTGGGGGTTGGTTCGTATTTTATTTTATTTTCATTTACTTGTAAATGCTATATATTGAGGTTATCCCGGTTACTTCGATTGGCAATTCTGCAATCGAGCGCTATCATCCGTTTCATACTTGTTCATTTGACTTGATGCCGTTTTAGACAATCACGAATGTGCGGACGACTGTGGACGTCGAGTGGCAGGATCTGACAGTAGAGCATAATGTGCCTGCCATCGAACTGCTACCATATATGGTGAGTCCACCTTTCCCCGATCTTTGTAACCATTTTTATGTGCACTATGTTCTTATATTCACCTTACCGAGTCTGAACCTTGCGACCGCAGAATGTGGATGACCAAGACGTCTGGCCATGTGATTACGTTCTTGACAAGGCCGAGGAGGACGTGCCTGAGGAGGAAAAGGAAAACCGAAAGCCAGAGAGGCTTGGAATAGTGCAGTCTGTAAAGGCGAATGAGAGAACTTGTAAGGTTCGATGGCTGAAAGAAGATCGGAGTGCCTTGGAGGTGAGCAGTTTTAACTGTAAACGTGAATTAGAATGGATGAATATAAGTACTATGAACAAAAAAAAAACCCCCACCTTGATAGGCTCTAAACGAACTTGTCTTGAGATTTTAGGAAGAGGAAGAGCTTCGCAGTTTTTACGAGGTGGCGGCTGAGCCAGACTTGCTATCGTTGCGATTGGGAGGTAGGATCGAGGTCAAGTTCAAGTGATGATAAATTATGATTAAATTGTTAGGGCGTATCTAATTCTCAAATTCATATGCCTGTTTATTCAACATTTAAAGACAAGGTAGTTTTGACCAAATGGACAAGTTCGAGTAGCACCACGAGGTCCGCCAACGATGCTTCAACATCCACCCTCTTGTCCTTTCCAACTCAACAACTGCCCCTTCCCATTATGCCCGGTCCCTTCGTCACCACCCAATCGGGCAAAGACCTCGTAGAGGAGCTCAAGCGCAGATCGGAGGGCCAGAACGCGGCGACCATCCTGGACACGCTGAGACACATCCACATCCAGCAACTCAACAACGACCTCAATCTACAGCGGCCGACCACCGGCATCGCCCCTTATTCCGATATGAACTGGTTCGGCGAGATCACACGCATCGCGCGAGACAAGCCCGTGGTCGAGGTCGGTTTCATCAGTGGCGAGCGAGTTGAGGTACCAGTCGGGCAGATTATGGTGGTGGATATAGACGACGAGACCGCGGATCTGAGCTACGACGACGAGGACGAGTGGGGGACGGATTACGAGGACGAGGGGGATGAAGAAGAAGATACGAAGTCGGTGGAGAGCTTGGGGACCTTAAGTGATGAGGAGGGTAAAGAGGGCGATGATTTAGAGATGCAAGATGTGGCGGACGAGAACGTGAGAGATGGGAGGAAGGACCGAGCAAGGAAGGACGAGGCAAAGTCAACAGACGATGACGAACACGAGCGCGACGATGTACGGGTTAAAGAGACTGAACAAGCGGAGATGGCAGTTCCCCAGCCTTCCTCGGTACCAGATAACGAGAAGTGGACGCGGTTCAGTTTTTTAGAGGAGGCTCCGGCTGATCATCACTTCATCAGATCGCAAGTTACTGTGAGTAGTGATACGACTTTGTTGCTTTTAGGATATAATGGGGTTGTTGATTTGTTCAAGGTACTGAAAAAAAAAACAAAAAAAAAAAAACTGCTGAATTCCGTTTCTGATTACTAAAGAGCGCTTCCGTGGCATATTACAAACGGATAAGTAAGGAGTATAAAATTCTCGAAGCGTCACTACCAGGTACATCATTTTATTACATTAAATTGTAATCTTTATCGGTTAAAATACTCAAAGAACGAAATTATTTCTCTCTCATTGCAGATAATATTCTGGTGCGCGCCTTCGAGGACCGAATGGACATATTTCGTGTCCTTATTGTCGGTCCGTCTGGGACGCCGTAAGCATCCTCCTCACCATTTATTCGTTAATGTTCGATACAATATTTTCTTACAAAGCTTCACATTTCCATACGTCCCAAACTTTGTGACAAAAAAAAAAAAAAACGGTGTTATTTAGTTACGAAGATACTCTGTTCCTTTTCGATTTCCAATTCCCATCGGCCTTTCCGCAAGAACCCCCAATCGCCTACTTTCACAGCTGGACGAATGGAATTGGGCGAGTGTATGTATGAATTTTCTGGTTGACTTGTTGAACATAAATGTCAGTAAACTCCATTGTTACACAATCGCCGCCTGCGGCTTGTCAATCCTTAAATACGATACTCTCGAAATGGGTTTCCTTTGCTAAGATGTTTATTATGTTTCACAGAAATCCTAACCTCTATGAGGATGGCAAAGTATGCCTAAGCTTGCTGAACACATGGCACGGGAAGGACGAAACTGAGACTTGGAATCCAACTTCTACTATCTTCCAGGTGAATGAGATCGAAATTTTCCAAAGGCTTATTAATCTCTGTAATGGCGAACTCATTTGCAAAATTGTTTTCTATTTTTAGCTCCTAATCTCCATTCAAGGTCTCATTCTAGTCAAGGAGCCCTTCTATAATGAGGCCGGGTTTGAAAAATTTGTTGGCGACGAAGAAGCCGCGAAGCAATCAACACTTTACACCGAGAAAGCGTTCCTTCTTTGCTTGCGTTTCGTTGATACGATTTTGTTACATCCCCCGTCCACGTTTGCGACGGAGGTGGAATACTTTTACCACGTACGAGGAATACTCTGGAAAGTAGTACAGCGCGGTGATAAAATTATTCAGATGACAGATGAAAGCGAATCGACCGAATTCGGTGGAAGCCGTGAAGAAGGTGATGGACGATGGGTAATAGAGAAAGTCAGTCGCGGCGGACTGGTTGTGATGAGGAGGCTGTTGGCAAGATTGAAGCGCCAACTCCGGAGTGTGATCAGAGGGGACGAAGTACTTTGAAATTTGGTATTGGATGAATTTAATTGTACCCTGTTAGACTAAGAACAATTTAAGCTTTACCCCACTCCCTTGTCGATATAACAAGGTTCAATCCGTATAATGCCTTGCTTGATCTTGGGACAAAGTGTTTTTCCATCTTATTGATTGTGCCACCGTTCTGAATGCCAAGAACCCAATCAGAGCAATCTGTGCCAGGGTATCCATATATCCTAAGCATATATATGCACGGAAGATTCCAAATGCGGTTTTTTTTCTGTCAGCTTTCGCACAATCCTTGATCTCTGCGTTTTCTGCTATGCATATCTCAGGGACATAATTAAACTCTCAGATTCAAATGCCTAGATCAACACGTGCGCATTGATATTCTGTGGTCAATTCTATTTCGTATCCTGTCCCGATCGACGGCAAATAAAACCCTCTTCTATTATCCGGTCTTGATCCATGATGCCGATCGGCTCGATAGCATTAGTTCATTACACAAAAGCACTCAGAGTATTATTTATTCTTGAAAAGTGGTCCAAAGTTGCTCTGTTTCGGTCTCTCTATATCACGCCCTCACACTTCCCGATCTTGCTCTTCCTTTTCGCTGAAAAACCGTCTATTGTTTTCACTTAGCCTCTTTCCTTTCAATAACAATGCCCTCTTTTTGCGACTTCTTCAAAGAATTTGGAATCGGTCGAGCTTGGTTCGAATACGATGAAGTTTGCCTTGGTAATTTTCTCTTTCTTTCTCCTCCCTGTCGCTTCTTACATGTTAACAATTTTTTTTTTTTTTTTTTTTTTTTTTTTTTTTTTTTTAAAAAAAAAAAAAGAAAAAGACGATCTTCTCACCACTATCCTGGCTTCTATATTTCTCAACAGCTAACGTCTTGGAAGGAAAGACATGTACACCGATTTCCTTACACGAATTCAAGTTGTTCTTGGCATACAAAGAACGTTCAGTGGAAAATCTTAATTTTCACCTTTGGTATGTGGTTCTCTCTGGCTATGAAACTAGCGGATTATCTACGTCCTATTGCTTTTAACAGGTCAAAGCTACTCTCGCTTTGCCTTTTCGCTTAGGTATCGCGATTACACCACAAAATGGAGGCAACTATCTGAGGCCGAAAAGATGTTATCACCACCGCCTGTGGAAGGCCCAGGTCTCAAAGTTTATCGGTACAAGCATGTTGCCCCTAAAATAGACCACTCTCACGTATCACAACACACGGAAGACTATTTTTCCTTTATCCAAGCAACCACTCCTATTGCAATAGAGTCATCAAAACCTCCAGGAACACCAATAACACCAGGAATATCAACGCCAGGAACGCCAGGGACACCATCTGTGCCTCAAAAGTACGCGAATCTCAACTTGAACTTGGATCCAAAATCTCAGCCGTACCGTGATGAGATAGATGCTGTACTGCAGACATTCTTCAGTTTTAATTCCCCCAAAGAGCTAAACGTGGCTGGACATGTAGCAGAATATGTTCGATGCCACTCGGGATACACGACGCATCCGGACGTTTTCGCGCAGGTTGACGAATGTGTCCTCCAAAACATGCAGTCATCTTCATTGCGATCATTCCTCAACCACGCCCTCGAGAACATCAATTACGACGGAAAGGTAGTCCGCTGGTCCATCGCCTGCGGTATTTTCACCGCTTTCTTGCTTGTAAATATTGTTGTCTTTTCGATGCATTATCCGCGCTGGTGGAGGATCATCGGCCTGCCGTTTGCGTACTTCACGGTCGTCTACGTCGTGTCGGCGCACGCGGGTGTGTGTTTCACGCGTGCCATGAACAAACAGCGTGAATTGCACGACTACGAGCTTCTCGGAATGCCACCCTATAAGGTTAACGAAACGAATCCTCTCGATGAGAAGTTACTTAATGAATGGAAAAAAGTATTGGATCCCCTTGTGATAAGGTTTAATATGGTAACTATATTCTCATGGTCGTCGGTGGTATTATTATCCATCCATTGTGTGATCATTGTGTCATTTACCAACGGGCTTTGCAATGTTTTTATTCGTTTTAGGTGCTAGTCGGTCGTACATTGTTGTTATCGGCGCTTGCGACCATTATACTGACAGCTATTCTGGTGGCCATACCAATTTGATTGACAATTTTAATAAATAATTAATTAATTAGATACAACAATTTATTTCTCTTACCCACGCACGCCCTTCTATATTCCGTAAAATCCGATATTTCTTTTTCCACTGTATATCCGATATCTTTTGTTTTCGTCACTTTGTTAGACAATGACGAACAATTGACAATTCCCAATTTAAGTTTTTTAAGGTCCCTCCCTTAAGGTACCATTTCAACATAGGGATTAGCAAATTGATCCATTCCGATTCAACGCCATTTGCTACCAACCATGTCATCGATAACAAGAGACTTTACATACAGGAAGCGGGAAACAAAAACCGATTGCTTTTATCACATTCATGCGATCCTGATGAAAATGGATTATCTTGCTTCGTGTGACACCGGCTATCGGAATCAATGGAACCAAGCTTAACGATAGACCCTCCCTAGCTGCACACAGTCGATCAAGCCTTGAACAGGTTCGACACCATGCTAGTGTTACGGAAATATTAGTCGTCCATCAGTATCACGCCACTCTTCTACTCGAGGTACGGGGGTCAGATCGTTATTAGGCCAAAGATGGATCCAGTGTAGGGGCAGTGTTAAATATTTTAAAACCACAAAACAAAACGCCAGACACGCGGGTTTCCTTTAAATATTTATATTACAATCCATTCGTCGTAATATACATAAATTGTGTACATATATGAACAGAACGAGGGGAACACACAAAATGTCCTGAGTGAACTTTCGCTTTGCTCTTAGAGGAAAAAAAAAAAAAAAAAAATGCTAATAATGAGGGGAAAAAAAGACTAAAGTTAATGATTATATAAAGCAATATCAGGGTTATCAATATTACTTATAGTAAGATTTTTACGGATGAGATGGAAAGCAGCTATGGTTTTGTTCCGTTACAATCTAGTACTGGTCTCTGAATTCCTTCGGGATCTTCGTGCCATCGCGGTAATGACCGGGGATGTGGGACTTGATCTTGTTGGCCGTGCCAATGGGAGGGACGTCGTGGATCTCAGCCTCTCGCAAGGCCTGGTCAGCCAGTGTTGACTGTGTGTTGAAGTCTCCACCGTAGTTATTGGTCCTGCCCTGCATTGCAATGTCTTGCTGGTTACCGGGGACGTTGTTGGGGTTGTTGGAGTAGGGATCGTTATTGGCGTAGGGGTCGTTGGTGTTTCCTAAGTTGAAATAAAATAATTAGGAAAGAAACCTATCTTGCGAATGTAGCAAGAAAAACGGAAGGAAAAAAAAAGAAAAAAAAAAAAGATTGGAACCAATCCTTACCACCA
>RBNK01001988.1:0-12570 GCA_003990785.1 Endogone sp. FLAS-F59071 | reverse complement strand
TTTTTGAGATATATCAAGCAGGGGGAGTGTTGTAATTATTAGCTTATTATATCTCATCTATCAATGATCGATGCATCAACGATCGATCATACGTCACTCAATTGTGGCTTAGACGATCTTTGTTTGTATCGACCAATCATAATTTTAGCATTAATAAATACACACATATTGGCTTCATTAGTCAGTGCGCTCTTTACTCCAAACACACATTCGAAGATCAAATTTCAACAAAAGATTGGAGAATCGACATGATGTACAGAAGGAGCTGGAGGTGCTAGAAATTCAAAATACATAGCAAAATCATAGGAAAAGAAATCAGTAATGATCAAAGACACTTCCAGTTGATCAGACAGATATCTCGCACCTTGAATCATTTACTTACCAGTCCATCGACGCTTGGGAGGATGCTCGTCATCGCTGTTAGAATCCACTATATCCTGAGATCGCTTGCCCAGGACACTAGAACTTGTTGGAAGCCACTCGCCATTGTCATTGTCCTTAGAATCTGCAGTGTCCCAAAACCACTGACTCGGAGGAGTTTCACAGACAACCTCGTCATCGTTGTCCCTGCAACGCTTGCCAAGGACAGAAGGACTTGAAGGAGGACTTAACCCAATGAAATCATCAATAGTAACTAGATATCGTTGGTACTGCAAAGTCATAATTGAAGTATAGAAGAAAGGAGTAGTGTGTGAATTAGAAGACTTTTTGGCATTTGGAGTTGCAAGACAGAAGCGACGGACGACCCCATTCTTATACCCATCAAAATCACGCGCAAACGACCACCCAAGCATGAGCACCTACCCCGAATCTCGGCATGACCTCAAGGACTTACCCAGACTAGACACCTCATTGCTGACCCAAGCAGACAACCCTTGTCAAAGAGAACAGACAAATTCGGACAACAAGAGAGCTAGACACATGACTAGATTCAGCCACGAAGCTTATGCCCAAAAAGACCCCCCAGCCAGAACGAATCACCAAAAGAAAGCAAGTCACCAGAAACAGAATCATGCGTGAATCCCACGCCCCCCCCAAGACCTCATGACCGACGACACTTCATGGCGAGATTCAGTCTGACCGACACGCAGCATTCAGACAAGCACAACATGCGCGTATACACATGTACTCACTCAAATCACTTACCTCGTTGTCAGTCTAGCCTGCCAATAACCCTGGCGAATCAGTTCAGATCGTCAGCGTCGAATGAGCTCGTATGAAGCCAGAAGGACACCCGACCAAGGACCCAATCCGCATGAATGACCTAAGAGTTAGAAGGAAAATAAACGACGAATCAGCTCGCACCCGAAAACAAGCTTCGCAGATAAACAAAACGTTAGAATCATGTACCCGAATCACGCAAGGAATGAAGGAATGTACCGCGACCCCCGCATATGGTAAAATCTAGAGTTTACTTACCGAAATCAGCAGAATGACTCACACACGCACCATGTGAAGAGATTCTTAGGGATTCTAGCGAAATCTGTGACGAAAAACGAAAAACGAAAAACGAAAAACGAAAAACGAAAAATGAAAGAAGTCAGAATGACCGAAATGACCAAAACAAGCAGGACAAGCAAGCCAAGCATTATGAATCCACGAACGACCGTGTACCTGAACAGACATACCCACGAACCTGAACATATGTACCAGATGAGATCAGCGTACGTAACGACGCGACGACATGCGGGAAAAGAGAAAGAAAAAGTGAGTTCAGGTCTTCAGTTATATATTTTTTTTATATTCCATCGACACCCCCCTCGGAGTCTATTTTGTTCAGTTATTTATTCATCGAACAATTAATTTATTTATTTTATTTTCGATCAATTTCACCCTTTTTTTTTTTACATTGAACAATAATGTATTTCTATTTGACGTACATTTCATTTATTGTACATTTCATTTATCACCTCAGTAACTTTTCCCCTTATTCAGATCAGACATTATTATATTTATTTTTGGTGATCTTCGATGAACACTTATTTCATTTATTTGTATTTGGACATTATTCGATATATTATTTTATTATCCTTTTCATTTTATATTCCACGTTTTCAGGAGTCATTTGGAAACATGACAAGCCACTTCTTTATTTAGTAATATCCTTATCAAGAATAGTATTTACTTATTTTTATATTTTCGGATAACTTGAACACAATGTTATGCTCATCACAGTGTAGATCATGCACCCTACTTGCGATCAGAGCTTATTTTATTAGCTTCTATATCACCAATTCACATCACCACTTAGAGAGTCTCGAGGACGAGACATTCCCAGTTGAGCCCCCAGATGTGACAATCGACATACAACTTGCCTGATTTTCGAGAATGTTCTGTAACCTTCTGGCGACAATTCCTGATCCTATCTATTATTGATTATCTCTCAGATTATCTCTAAGTCATCTTTTGTCAGATTGTCCAGCAATTCGCAATGATCAGATAATATTTTGTAGCGAAGTTTTTTTTAGTCTTTCAATTTATATAAATACCCCCTCTATTTCTATCTAAATAAATCAGTTTGCACAGAGTCTTGGAATATCTCAATATCAGTCATAGTAAAGCCTGAAGAGCACAGCACAAAGCTGTAGTAAGGATACGCAAAGGGAGATATCGTGTCTATAATTCTGAGCATTCTCACTTGGTACATACAAACGAATGACCGGTTATTAGTACATTTGTCACAATATATTTCTTAATTAAACTAGTATATTTCTATATTTGTATTATCAATTTCTAAATTACAAATCATATAATTCTATAAATGAACATTTGTTTAGAACTTAAATAATTATTTTGATCACCAATAAATGTTTATATCTTAAATATTTATTCTAATTACTAATAAATATTTATATCTTGAACATTTGTTAAGAATCATATTTACTATCTTTCCTATTTTTAATATTTTATTCTATCAGTATTCTATTATTTTATTATTTAATAAACTTGTATAAATATCTTCTTTATTTCCCTTCAATAAATTAGTAGTTTTGAGTTAGTATTTGAGCTAATGCCAAAATGGTTGATACTTAAGAGTCAGACAGATATTGATTTACTACTTCTATAGAATAAGTCCTTTAAGTAAGCTTTATAGAAGATGACTTAGTCTAAAACTAAGCAATAGTTTGAGAAAGAAAAAGAGTCAAAAGACTCAAGATAAGAGAAGTTTACTATTTATAATATAAATTAATATTGATTTACTAGTTAATATACTTTCCTATCAATTACTCACCCCTCTCTTCAAGCTACTACTGTATATTCTTGCTAAGATCTCTAAGATATGCTATAGTGAATATTTTACTATTAGTATATTTTAGTCTATTATAATATCAATTTTTTGATCTGCTAGAGTAATTTAATTTCAAACTTTCTAAAAATCTTAAAGTTACATTTTATCCTAATAGCAGTTTTTATATTTTAGAAGATTTCTCTAAAATCATCTTTTAGTTATTCTTTTATAGTTTTACTAAAAGATATTATAGATATTTCCAATATTATCTACAAATAGATAGAAGTTTTATTTATTATATAGATCTATATTTATACTAGATATCTGGTAGTAATAGTGGGGTTTCTTAATTTTTTACTTAGAAGATAAGAGATCTTTCAATTCCTTAGTAGTCTGAATGCTAAGTATTTTACTATACTAATATATATTTTCTATACAATATATTCTTTATCTATAGAAAAGATATCTAGTATTTTTTATATTATTGTGGCAAATGTACTAAAAAACAGTCGTTCGTTCGTTCGTTGAGAATGCTCAGAGTGTCGGACGTGATATCTCCCTTTGCGTATCCTTACTACAGCTAATTGTGCTGTGCTCTTCAGGCTTTACTACGACTGATATTGAGATATTCCAAGACTCTGTGCAAACTGATTTATTTAGATAGAAATAGAGGGGGTATTTATACAAAATTGATAGAATTGAATGAACAGAATAATGAAGACTTCACTACAAGTATGACTCGATAACTGCGAATAATATTGCGTCGATAAAAATGAGATTGGTCGCTAAAAACTACGTTCGTCGCTGGTGGCGAGATCGCTCGCTAAAAACAACACTAACCAAAAATAGAAGGGTACAGGATGTTACGGTAACTCCTAAATCAAGCATAGTACAAAATTCGTGAAAATCAGTCAAGTTGGGGGTCAGCCGTCACATCTAGGGGCTCAACTGGGAATGTCTTGTCCTCGAGACCAGTTAAAAGCATAGTAATTTCATTTTCAATGGCCTGAGGGATTTGAGCAATCTCCGCATACGTAAGTTTGACGATGTCAATGGTTTTTCCATAGAACCTGGATAAGATCCATTCGTATCCGAGAAAGAGCGCATAGGTCCTGTCGGCTATATCTTTTTCGAATCTTGACAATGGCATCTCCTGTTTCAGTAAACGGCGTCTAAGGTAGCAAGCACGCCCTTGATAGAACCTGATTGTAACGTCGGTGACTCGGCTTTGATTACATAGCCATTCATGATACTGTCGCATCAGGATGAGGAGTTTTTCAGGGTCTTCCTCTTCGTCCAGGGGAACTAGGTCGATCGAGTCCGGCTCCCTCATCAGGGCCTCCTTGATTGCTTTTTCTACGTCCTTTCTGTGGTTGCGTCTGTTCGGCATGGTATATCTTGATTTTGCTCCGGTGGACAGGGGTGGGGAGAATAGAACCGTTAAGTCTCCTAAGCCAAATTGTGCTTTCTTTTATAGCCTGTACGTAGTATGGTCCTTCCCACTTCGGTTGTAATTTAGCCGACCATGACGATTCCACTATGTTTCGGTATACGAGGACTTGATCTCCGATATGCAAGGGGGTTGCATTTGCCTTCTTGTTTTGGTTTGTCCGTTGTCTTTCCTGCGCCTTGTCGATGAACACGGATGCCTTCTTTCAGATTAATTGTAGCCTGCTGATGTCTCATGCGACGTAAGCCCACAAACGATCGTCATACGTTCCATTGTCCTTTTCGGGGTGGTGGAATTCTCGGTTTGGAAGTCTCCCATACACAAGCTCGAAGGGGCTGAACTTTGTTGATGCTTGGCGAATAGTTCGAACTGCAAAAAGAGCACTATCAAGATAATGGTTCCATGTTGCTTCTTGATCGATAATCTTTGCCAAGATATTCTTGACCGTCTGGTTGGTGCGTTTGGTTTGACCGTTTCCTTGTGGGTGATACGACGTCGTCTGGATATGCTTGATGTGGTAAGTTCACTCGAGTTCCCTAATTAATTCGTTCAGAAACTCCGTGCCTCGGTCACTGGTTATTTCCTTTGGTACTCCATGTCGGCAAATAATGTCAGTATGCAAGAATTTGGCTACCGTCTGTGCATCTGCATCTTCAACTGCTATCGCTTCCGGATATTTCGTAAAGAAATCTACTGCTAAAATAATATATCTTTTTCCCGTTAATGTTACTGGCATGGGTCCCATGACGTCTATTCCAATGTGCGAAAATGGCTCAGCCTTGATGGTTGCAGAAGTGGCTCAGGGCATGTCTTTCACTCTTGCTCGTTTTTGGCATATATCGCAATTTCGTACAAAGTTGATTACATTGTCTTGCATTCCGGGCCACCATACCGAATTCCTGAGTTGATATAAAGTATTGTCCTGGCCTACGTGTCCAGATAATGGATGATTATGTGCTAATGATAAAATGTTTGATATGTCCTTCTCCTGAATTACTGGAATAATGCGTCCCTCCTTTTTACGATATAATAAATTGTCCTGAATTTCGTACTGCCTGCCGGTGGTTAATAAAATGTTCTTCGTCCAATCCTCTATATCTTCCCTAATTTCCCTCCTCGTCAACCAGATTACCAGATCGTAGTACAGTGTTGCATTCATTGCTGCGCCCCGCCTTGGGCATCCAATAATAGCATTCTGCTAAGTGCGTCGGCATTCTGATTTGTCTTTCCTTTCCTGAACTTTACCGTGAAATCATACTCTTGAAGCGTCATGATCCATCATGCGTACATTCTACTTGGATTGGGTCTGTTGAACAACCATTTAAGCGCCGAATAGTCTATGATGACTTCGAAGTGTCGTCCGATGAGGTAATATCTGAACCACTTGACTGCCCATACGACTGCGAGGCACTCCAGTTTGGTTGATTCGTAATTCTTCTCTGCGCCGCGTGTTCCTCTGCTTGCATAACAAATTACTCGTTTTAAGCCCTTGGTGTCGTCTTGCGAGAGAATTGCTCCCACTCCTATTGCACTTGCGTCGGTATAAAGCTTAAAAAGCTTCGTCCAGTTTGGTTTTGCCAGTATGGGTGCGGTTGCCAGAGCCTTCTTTAATGCATTTAGTGCCTCTTGCTTGAGTTCGTTTTGTTCTTCATCGATTTCCGCCCAGTTGTAGCTTTTTGTGAGGGTTGCGTACAGCGGTTCAGCTAGGCTTGCGAAATTGCGTATATACCGTCGGTAGTACGAAGCTAGTCCCAGAAAGGCGCGCATCTCTGTTTGGTTGGTAGGTTTCTTGAACTTGGTAATGGCTTCCACTTTGGCTGGGTCGGTTCGGATTCCTTCTTTGTCGATGATGTGTCCAAGCATCGTAACTTTTTCTGCGGCAAATGTACACTTCTTTGGCTTCAAATAAAGGCCTTCAGTTCTCATTCGGCTGAATACTTCGCGTAATGCCTTGATGTGGTCCGGGAATGTTACTGTAAATATTGTAATATCGTCAATGTACACCAATAATGTTTTTCCAACGAGATCTCCGAATATTTTAGTCATCATTTTCTGGAAGCTGGCCGGGGCATTCTTGAGTCCAAACGGCATTCGTAGATATTTCCAATGGCCTTGTGGGGTTATGAAGGAGGCGATCTCTTGTGATTCTTCATCAAGTCCCATTTGATAATATCTGCTGGTCATATTGAGGGTTGTGTAAAGGCTTGCATGAACTGGTATCTTTGAAAAAGTATCATCGATTCTTGGTATTGGGAAGGCGTCTCCTTTCGTAATGTCGTTTAGTTTTCTAAAGTCGGTATACATTCTTGGAGCAAAGGTTCCCGCTTCTAATCCTTTCTTGGGTGTGATAACGTTTGGAAATCCCCATGGGCTGTCTGTTTCGGCGGCCATTCCTCCCTTGACCATATCGTCGATTTCTTTTTGCTGCCATTCGATATATGCCGGTGGTGTTCGGTACGGTGCGCATTTGATCGGGGGGTGCCCTTGGATGTTAATATGGTGGAAATGTTTTGGCGGTTTTAGATTGATCTCCTCGAAGGTTGTTGCGAATATGTCAGAGTACTCGTCGATAAGTTCTTGCAATTCCTTCTTTTCTTTCTCGCCGAGTTGTTCTCCGAAAGTGTATGCCTTCTTGTTTACTGTCTTGGGTGCGTGCTTGAGTTCCGTTACGATTTTCGCGATATTCATTCCAGTAGATCCAAACCCTTTGTCTCCTCTAGTCGTTTCCTTGAGGTTGGTTACTTCTATGGCCTTTCCTGTCCAGATGGGTATGATTATCAACTGTGCAATTCGATCTCCTCCATAGAGTTTGGCTATGTTGAATCGATGTCGGTTGACAACTACAATCTTGATTTCGCCTGTATAATCTGCGTCGATAACTCCTGCGTCAATCGTAATTCCGGCAACTGCTAGAGAACTCCTTGGTTTGATTTGACTGTAATGTCCTTGAGGTATTTTTGCAGCGATTCCTGTCCCGACCACACATGATTCTCCTGGTTGCAATTCGATGTCTTTGACAGTAGATAGATCAAATCCTGCGGCTTGTTCACTTTTTTGTTCCAAGGGCTTGGCCTTCTGATTAGTCCGTATGATTTGCATCATGAAGAATTCTTTTTGTTCGTCCTCATCATCGCTTTCTATCATTTGCGGGCGGACTCCTCTTTCTAAATCAACAGGTATTTTGTAACGTCGTCCTTTTCAGGTGATTCGCATTTTGCATGCACCGAGGTCGATTACTGCCCGTACTTTCTTTAACCAATTGTTTCTAATGACCAGGTCGTAGGATGTGGTGTCGACTACCATTGCTGATACTGGGATGATAAGTTTACCAAAACGAATCGGTAATTCATGCACCTTACCGAGCGGTGTTGCGACATGTCCGTTAGCTACTACGATTGTCATAGTTGTGGCCTCTTCGATCTGCCACCTGAGTTGGTCGAGCATCGTCTTACTAATAATGCATCCTCCAGCACCTGTATCGATGATGCATGGCATTGTAATTTCTTCAATCTGACATTGCGAGTATGCCGATGAGTTTTGCGGTTCGTTGTCCTCTGACTGTTGCGTTGCGTTGATCTCCACTACTTCGTACCCAGGTTGTGCATCACTTATCCCTTTTCGGATTTGCTGTCGGAAGGTAGGAAATTCGGTGAGCTGTCCTATTTTGACTGGGATGGTCATATCTTCCATTTCTTTCCATACATCTAGGCCATATTTCTTGGATTTTCGCAATTTGCGTTCCTTGTTTCCTTCACTTGTGGGTGCTTCAGACATTGGCGTATCTTCTTGTATGATTCGGTTTACTTCTTCTTCGAAAAGTTCGTCTTGTTCGTCACCGTCGAATTCTCGTTCTTGTGCTCGTTGTGCTACCCGCGGGGTTTTCGTTGTATAAGGTGATCCTGTCTTCTTGGGACATCCGGGTTTTCGTTTTTCTTGTGTAGCCGGGAATGCTTCCACCTGGCTATACTTGTCTTTGCTATCGAAATCTTCTTCTTTGAAGGTGACAACGTTTATCTGGGTTCATCCTTGGGTTCTTGATTGGGCAATTCAGCTTGTTTCCATCATGCACCTTGCAGCATAGTGCCCTTTTTCTCCACATCTCTTGCATACTCTCATGTCGGGTTGAGTGCAATCTCTTGATATATGTCCATCTTGGTTACACCTGAAGCACCTTAAGTTGCTGATTGGATACGCATTTGGTCCTGTTGCAGGGATTGGGTTTGCCATAAATCGTTGGACCAGGCGCTGTGCATCGATCTGCTTTTTAAGGTCTGATATATGCATAGTCATCTTGCTCATTTGTTCAATAAGATCGTCCATGGCTGGGTCCTTTCGTGAGGCTGCTCCCCAGTTGACTATTGCCGGTGCGATCATGGGTACAACTGCTGGTGTGGTATGGGTTTCTTGAAGGTTGTTTGGTAAGATCTGCTGCATTATGTCTTGACCCGGGTTTTGTGCAGCCCAATATCTCTGCGCGTAATCCACTTTTTGTACATGATTTAGTCCGACCGGACTGGAGCGTACTTGGAGGGCGATTTCTCGATGAAGTCCATTCATAAAGAATTGCTCTATGATGAGGTCCTGGTTGGCTGCCGGATATCCCGCGAGGTCTACTGCATGTTGTATCTTTGTGTGGAAGGCAAGCGGGCTTTCGTTCATCCCTTGGTACATTGATGCGAGTTGATCCTTCATGCTTTGCTGTATGTCGGCGGTATGATAGGTTGCTCTTAACCATGCGATGGCGTTGGTGAAGGTTACTAGGGCATCGGCTTCTGCGTTTGCTCCTCCTGCTCCTCTATTAAATCCTCCATTTGCTGCTGTAGCGGCTATTGCGGCATCATATGCGATCTTGGCGGGTCCTCGTAAAACTGCTTCTAGGACGTTTACTTTTGCAACATTGTTGAATTGTCAGATCGTATTGTAGATCTGTAGGTCTTCGATGAACTTGATTACTGATTCGGCTGGTACATAACCAGTGAAGGTTGGTGGTCTTTCTGTCATTTTGTATGTGTTGTTTTCTGGTTCGTCGTCTGTTTCATCGTCGGATAATTCGTTAAATAATGCTTGAAGGTCGTCGCCAAAATCGATAGCTGATTCGTCGTCTGATGATAACCCATCGTGTACTGTAAGGGAGGCGATGGATTCCCTTGTTTCGCTATAATCGCCGTCGGATGGATCGGGTGTAATAAATTCTTCTTCTTCAGAGCCAGAGCTATTCAGTGATCTTCTTTGTATGAAAAGCAGGGGTGTCCTTCGGTGATCCATTTTGAACGATGCTGTCTTCCGCTATGGGTGCGCTGTCGTTGTTTGAAGGGGTAGTTCGGTCCTGCTTGAATGAGGATGTGAGAGTCGGTCTTGCGATAACTCTCCTGCCAGTCGGCACCAAGATGTGGAAAATGTACTAAAAAACGGTCGTTCGTTCGTTCGTTGAGAATGCTCAGAGTGTCGGACGTGATATCTCCCTTTGCGTATCCTTACTACAGCTAATTGTGCTGTGCTCTTCAGGCTTTACTATGACTGATATTGAGATATTCCAAGACTCTGTGCAAACTGATTTATTTAGATAGAAATAGAGGGGGTATTTATACAAAATTGATAGAATTGAATGAACAGAATAATGAAGACTTCGCTACAAGTATGACTCGATAACTGTGAATAATATTGCGTCGATAAAAATGAGATCAGTTGCTAAAAACTACGTTCGTCGCTGGTGGCAAGATCGCTCGCTAAAAACGACACTAACCAAAAATAGAAGGGTACAGGATGTTACGGTAACTCCTAAATCAAGCGTAGTACAAAATTCGTGAAAATCAGTCAAGTTGGGGGTTGGCCGTCACATTATACTCAATAAGCTGATTTTTTAAAAACAATTCTAATAGCATTAGAGTTAGTAGAGCTTGAACTTATTTAAAAGTTTATAAGAAAAGCTTTTAGATATATAAATACTTACAGATTAGATTTTACTAGTATTAATACTGAGAAGTAAGTAAAAAAGTATAAGTCTTATAAGTAGATTTCTTTAAATTAAGTAAATAAATAATAGAATATTATTATACTCTTAATATAATCTACTAGAAATTTCTATATATCTTACCAGAATTATCATATTATTAGTTGAGAACTCAGAATTATTATTAGTTAGAAACTCTATTAAGAATTGCTAGAATCAAAAAATCACTATTAGTTAGAATATTATCAAGAATTATTACTCTAATTTCTGCAGTAATCAAATTGTAAAATTGTAAACTATAGTACTAAACAATTTTTATACTTAAATACTTCTTTACTTTGTATATAAATTTATATTATCATATAATAAATTTTATTATAACTTTTTTTCCTTAAGTCTCAATTTCCTATTATTACATATAAAAAGCAACTAACTTTGAATGCTTATTTATAACTCACAGACCAATCATCTGATTAATAAAATAGCTTTGTAACTTTGTAGAATATTGGGAAATAAACCAATGTACAAAGAGTTTTTTTTTTAAAATTCATTAAAATTTCATATTGAGGGTCAATCGTGTCACATGACCAACCGTGACGAGTCTCGGTTGTCAGGTGTCCAGTCTTCGTTTACTGAACCACCCACCCACTTGCACTTTGCCAAACACCGCCCATCTCGCTCCACTCCATCTGATAAGGCTATCCCGCCCGTTGTCCCTACACCGTTCTTTTCATGGAAAGCCCCAGCATTACCGACGCCACCGCCAATGCCCTTTCCGGTGGGTCCGGAGAGAACGCCGTCATCGCATTCCTGCTCGCCACTTTCGCTGGCTTGGGTACTGGGATCGGAGGCCTCGTCGTCGTGTATACCCACAAATCGCGGGCGAGCGGATCAAGCGCAAACGGTAGCTATGACTACGAACAGCTTGCGGGTGACGTCAGCGACCAGCCGAATGGCAACGGTGTCGGCAAGCGCTCCGGCTCGCACGGCGTATCGATCTCCATCAAATCAGATTTTCAGTCCACACTGGGCAACTCACAAACCGTCTTCATGGGTCGCATGCAAGGCCTTAGTGCCGGTGTCATGATCTATCTTTCACTGTTTGACATTCTCCCTCAGTCTGCCGCCGATGTCGGCAAATGGCTGACCTTCATCTGGTTCCTCATCGGTATGGGCGGCATGTGGGTGATGGAGCAGCTTGTGATGCCCATCTCGCAGGAAACTTTATACCCTCCCCTCGTCGACATTGGCGGCAGCACCATCAACCACGCCGTCCTCGCCAGCGGGAATCCTTCTGCCGGGCCTCCCCGTTTGCGTGCGCGCTCCCAGTCCTTCTCCGAGGCCCAGACACATCACCATCGCCGCATGGTCCGCACCTCCCTCGTCACCTTCATCGGCATGGCCTTGCACAACATACTCGAAGGGCTTTCTGTCTACCTCTCCACCCTCAAGGATCTCAAGTTCGGTATCCCACTTGCCCTCGTCATCATGCTCCACAATATGACCGAGGGGGTCGCCGTCGCCATCCCCATTTACCTCGCCACCCGTAACGCTCGCCAGGTTATCCAGCTCACCCTCATCAACGGGCTGTTTGAGCCCCTTGGCGTCATCGTTGCTGGATTCATGTTGCAGTCCATTCTGACCGATGCCCTGCTCGCTGAGCTGCTCGCTTCTGTTGCGGGTGTCATGGCCTTCATTTCCGCGCACGAGCTCGTGCCCATGGCGCTGCAATACGCAGGGAGGGCGCAGACGTTTGCGTCTGTAATGGGAGGTTTTGCAGGGTGTTTCGTGCTGCTGACGGCGATCAATGCGGTGTATCCACGGTGAGATGGGGGAGAGAGGACACGGTTGGGAATATATGTGGTCCGAGGGTTGGGTTAAAAGAGAGGGGAAAAGAAAACTCCATAGATTGATTTTGAGAGGATACGAAAAACAAGAAAA
>RBNK01001987.1:0-12572 GCA_003990785.1 Endogone sp. FLAS-F59071 | reverse complement strand
TAGCAGCGTGTACGCCAAGGGAATTTCCGAAAGGATACTGATATCGGTAGAGAATAGAACAGACAGTGATATTATTATGGAGATATTGTTTTGAAAAATAGGATAAATAGTGTTCTTCACAGTATGTTTGCGAGATCTTTTGGAAAATAAAAAAGAGATAGCACCCACCCTCCTAGAGGTAGAAGCATCAACTGGTCTTTTGACTCTGATCGAGTCCCTGAGTCCCTTGAATTTGAGTTATCAAAATTATCTATGGTCAGCTTACAAATTAATTATCGTGCGCTATAAACATTTTGTCCTTTATTGCTCGATAATCTTTGTATTTTTTACATATCAAAAATCCTAGAATTCCTAGATCAATTTCCAGGCCTCTTCGCCAAAATTCGGGTTTACTACGTCATTCACCACACGCCTGAGCACGTCAACGAGACATCGTCGTACTGGTGATGTTCTACTGGTGGCGTCGATGAGAATCAGAAGGCGCTTAATGATCTGCACAAAAGCAAAAGATAGAATGGCGGAATTCGCGATCAGCGCAATACTAAAACCAGCCAAAAATGCAGCCATCTCACCCATGTCTTATCCAATCCTATTCACCCACCTGTCCCTGTAAACTGCCCGCCTTTCCGCCCTTTGCTCCAGCTTGATGCACTACCTCCCCAAGCGTGAATGTCATCTCCGCGAGTCTTTCCACCGTGTCGCCTCCCTCACCCCCCTCGTCACCCCACCACCATTTGTTCACCATCTTCCGCAGCATTCTCTCGATTCCCCGCTCCACCTTCCCTTCCTCATCCCCCGTTAGTATTAGCACATCCAGAACACGCACTATCCACTCGAGCCTCGCATCTTCCTCCTGCTGCCTCCCCGCCGTGGTACCTGCTCCCGCCTGCCTCATAACATCAGCGTTCACGGCCCGTATTATCCAGTCAACCACCGGCCCCTCTTCCTGAAGGCTTTCGGCTGGGCCCTCCAGCATCCTCTGCCTTATCACGCGTGCCATCCACGGGGCAGCATCCGTACGCGCTAACCCAACCAGTTCGCACACAGCTAGAGCGGTCCGTGAAGTCATGGGATCGTTGGCGGTGGAGACGTTGGTAACGTCAAAGACCGAACACTCGATGGCCCGGCGCAGGATCTTGGTCTCTGTGCTCGAGATTGGCGCGGGTATGGGCCAGGAGGGAAAGATCAGGGGGAAAACGATTTCTTGTCGGATTAGAGCGCGGAACTCGGCGATGAGCTTAGCGAGATTGTCCGTGGTGGTGGGCGGCAAGGAAGTGGTCGCAGGGAGGTGGTTGGAGAGAGTTGAGACGAGAAGCTGCAGCAGTTCCTGGATAAACAAAGCAAGGATGAGTGTAGATGCTTGTGTGCGGTGCATAATTTACGCAGGCGTATAAATATTCAAACTCACCTTCGAGTCACTTCCACCCTTTGCATTGCTTAGTACCTCTACCAACCTGCTCACAACCTCGACACACCTCGACGCTGGTACACTAACCTTCCTTATCATCGTATCCATTCCCCTCCTCTTCTCATCCTTAATGTCTTCCTTTCTTTCCTCCATCCTCCACCTCTCTAACCCGCCCAACTCCAGCACCTTTCCCACACCTACCTCGCCTACCAAAAGTGCTATCACGTCGCGATCATCCGCGGCGCTCGGATCAGCCGCAAGCGCCAGCAGCTGCGCGACGAGGAACTCCATGAGCGAAATAGAGGCGACAGCGTGTTTGGAGGCGAAGCGAGCAGCGCAGAGACGCGTGGAAGGAGAGATGGAGGAGAGACGCGTAAGAAGCATAAACCAGTTAACAGGTGGTAAAGGGGTTGGGAGCGTGGCAAGGGAGTCGAGGAGGATGGAAGCGATAACCAAATTGCTGGCAGAAGGTGGCCCTGCAAATTAAAAAAAAAAAAAAAAAAAAGGAACCAGTGAGTGAGTTACATCCATAAGAAAGTTACCCTGTTTCAAAAAAATGCCAACAAACCAATATATTAAAATCAAACAAATCACTCACTTTGACTCAGCTCGCGACACCCGTCAAACACTGCCCTTAAATAGCTCGTCCCCACTGTCAGCCTCGAATAATCCCTCGGTTCCATACTTGATGACCCCATCACGGTGCTTGCTCCTCCTCTCTCCGGTCTCACCCTCCTCTCTACTTCCACCATCCTCCCGATTACCACAGCAGCAACTCTCCCACCCCTCAAATCTCCTGGGGCGCCCTCAAGTCCGGCCATCCTAGCTAGCGCGTCCCACACACTCTCTCCCAACTCCCTTGGTGCTTCGGGGCCTAGCAGGTACGACCGTGCGGTGGACTCCGGGCCAGGGTCGAGGTAACGGACGCCTGCAAGGGCGCCAAGCGCGAGTACAGCGCAGAGGCGCGTAGTGGCAGGGGAGCCTGGCGCAGTGGCATGACGGAGCTGGGTCTGAAGTTGGGCATTATAGGCCGTGAGATGGGCTGTGGAGGAGCGGCGGGCGAGACGAGCTTGAAGGAGTTTAGCGTAGGGAACGAGGAAGTGAAAGTAGTGCAAGGCCCAGTTACGCTGTAGTTTGGGCCCAAGTTATTTAGAACAAGATGAGGGATGTAGACGATAGTCAAAGATTCACATAACTCGCTACAGCCACCGAACGTGAAAGAGATAGATGGACCCACCATCGACACTGCCATTTGCGCCACACTCTCTAACAACTCCCACGCTTCTTTCTCCTTCCCTCGCTCCTCCTCCTCCTCCTCCTCCTCCCCCTCCCATTGCGCCTCAATGTACGCCGCCAAAAACCACACCGCACCTAAGACTCCTCCCTTCCCCTCATTCACCTTCCCTTGAAGTTCCACAAACCGCCTGAGGGTCTCCACGGAGACGTCGCACGCGGCCCTGACTACCTCCGCAGCCTCCTTATCTACGTTATGAACGGCCACGGCGGACGCGAGGCCCATGAAGGCCCCGAGAGCCGAATTGAAGGAAGTAGTAACGGAAGAGGCGTGGCTGATAAGGGTGAGGGCGGTGGTCATGGCGAGAAGAGCCGTGCTGGCAGGTTTGGAGGCGGAGGTGGTGAGGAAGGAGAGGAGGTGACCAAGAGCATAGCCGTGGGAGAAGGCGGGCCAGTCAGACGCGTCGTTGCTATGGACGGAAAAGAAAACGCCCAGGTGGAATGTCAATTCAAACACATTTTATTCAGATAATCACTTCAATAACCTTAACCAATATCATCATAAAAGGGAGGGAGGGGAGAGGGGGAGAGAGTTGCAATTCACACTCTCCTTCTAAACTTACCTCTTCTCATCATCCTGCTCTTCCACCACTCCAGCCATCAATGACTCGACGACCTCGCGCACAACCCGCTCGTCCATAACGACGCACGTGGCGAGCCGACCGAGCACAATCGCGACAGCTGAGCGGACCTCGTCGCTGGATGCCAGGGAGGACGTCAGCTTGGAAGGCGATTTAGAGGCGGAGGTGGGATATTCGTCGAGTAGCCTACGGATGAGCCGCGTGGCATGAGCGGTGGCAGAGGAGATGCTGGTACGGTGGAGGGCGAGGATAAAGCCTTTCGTATATGTATGGGGGAAAAGAGGCAATATTGGGATGCAAACTATGTCAACGAGCTGCATATATAACTGACTTGTTATCAATAAAAGGGAAAGAGAGAACACCTCACCAGCCATGGCCATCACCACATTTGCACATACTCCTGGTACCGTTGCCCCTTCCAATCTCCCCTCCAGATCCGCCATCACCTCCTCTGCCACTGTCTCTAACCCCTCCTCATCCCCCTCCCTCACCAGGGTTTCAAATAATGCCGCCCATCCCGCCACCGCTCCTACTCTGACCACTAAATGATCCGGCGCTGCCACGTCCACCAGCGCCGTCTGTAAGTATCTGTAAACTTTTTTGCTCTTCACTCCTTCCTCGCTCTTCGCCTCCACAGCCCTCCCCTCCTGGCTCGACGTGTATACAAATAAGGCCGCCGTCGCAAATCCGCTTCTTAGCCCGGGGCTCACCGTTCCCCCACCCCACTCCCTAACAATCATATCTGCTATGCTCTCGGCCCTCTTGCGCGCCCCCTCCACCCCCTCGGTCAGCTCCTTTTCCTTCTCCCTCTCCCCCGCGCCCTTAAAGAGCCCCCTACGCATGTGCTCGATCTCGTGCCTAAGCAACTTGGAAAGAACGCCAGCGTACTCGTATACGGGCTGCGGTGCGGCTGGATCAAGAATTGAGCCAACGAGAAGCTTAGGGGAAGGGGGAAAGGCGGTGCGGACGTCTTGAGGGGGGAAGTGGATGAGGGCCACGAGGGCCACGCGGCGGACCTCGAGGGTGGGGTGGGATAGGAGAGGGGAGACGCGGATGGAGAAGATGGTTTGCTTGAAGTCGAGGTAGATGTCGGTTTCTGCGCATGAAACGATTTAGATTTGCAAGCCAGTCAGGAAATTCCTCAGTTGAGTATGCTGTATCGGAACCTCTAACTAGTTGAGTATGAGTGTAAAATTACGGCGTACCTTCATCTTTGTCTGCCACTAACCCGTAAAAGTCGCACAGTCTCGTCAGCAGCTCCACGTTTCCGACTTCCACAGCGTAATCCGCCACATGGCTCAGCAACACGTTCCAAACTACAGGAGAGAGATGATAGAGGAAAAGAATGAAAAGACAAAGAAGAAAAGGAAGGATAAAAAAGGAAATCGCACAACTTCAGTTCTTTTCTTCCAAAAACCAATGCAAATAGTTCCGCATCACACCGAATCAACCGCACAACCTCTACTGCATACCTGCTCGCGGATCCACCACTTCTGCGCGCACGCATGCGATGACCGCGTCGACGATCAGGCACAGGCTGGCCGGATGCAACCCCGGTGCGCTTTTCAGCAGCGCAGCCAGGAATGGCAGCAGGTCTTCGGCGGTCTCTTGCGGTTTGAACACACAGAGATCGCTGCATAAAGACAGACATGGCTAATGGATAAGTATAACGGACAAAACTCGCCCAATTCCGTCTCGCCGTTCCAGTACGCACCCAGTATCGCCAACTTACCGCACCGTTGCCAGCACCGCGATCTCGACCTCTAGTCTAATACCACCGCCTCCCTCGCGCCCTCCCTTGACCGCCGCGACCGCCTTGCGCCTCTTAACCCACTCGCCCACCACGTGCCTGAGCTGCTTCCACGCTCTCGGTTGCCTCTTATATACTTCAAGCATCATCCTCACGCCCACAGCCGCAAGCCGAGTGTCCCTATACGGCGGCACCCTTCCGGGCGTGAACCTCGTCTCCTTTGTTTCATGCGTGCCCTCGACGAGCGTGGCAGCGATGCGAAGAACCCTGGAAGTTGTAACCGGGTCCGACGGATGAACGAGAGCGGGGAGGGAGACGAGGAGAATGTGGGAACGGGTTTCGGACGAGGTATGTCGGAGGAGGTGAAGGAAGAGAAGAAGGAGAGGAAAGCGCGGGGTTGCGGGAGCGGGAATGGCGAGGTCGATAAGATGAGCAGCGGAAGTGTGGCGGGTTGCGATCGAGGGATGGAGGAGAAATGGAGTGGTAAAAAGGAAAGGGAGAGGAGTAGAGAAGGGGGTGGTAGTGGTTGTGGGAGGAAAGGTGGGGTTAAGGTGGAAGTAGCGAGTGAGTAGGTCACAAGTGGAGGAGCAGATGTGGGCAAGGATGCCAATGATGTTGAAGGATGAGATTTCAGATGTGATCTAAGTGACGTCGAGTGAATTGTTATGTTAGGCTCAATCCCACCAATGCCTTTATGGACTTACACAAAGTGTCGTCAATGAGTCTTAATACGATTTCGCAAAGGGACGTAACCTTACCCACCTTTTTAACGATGCTCCTCCCATCCTTCTTCTTCTCTCTTGCCTCCTCACCCCCTAACTTCTCCATTTTCACAATCACCTCCGCCGCCAGCTCCCTCACCCCTACTTTTCCTTCTTCCCCTTCCGCAATCACCTGAAATAGCGGTAGCAACGCCACATTCACTACCACCGGGTTCAACCCTTCCGCTTCCTTCTCTCCGATCAGTGCTTCACACATCATTCCTACCACTTCTTCCTGATCCTGTATCGTCTGTGCGTCCATTAGCAGGTATGCGAGCGCTGGCCACATCACATTGATCTGCGGGTTCGCAATACGGTCGTTCTCTTCCTCTGCCGCGGCGTCAACGACTTGGCGCAGCGACGCGAGCAGATTGACGTAGGGAAGGGTTGGCAGATTGAGGTTTTTAGCATCGCACGCCGAACCCAGGAGTTCGTAAGCCAAAATAGTGGCAGCATGGCGGAGGTCTGCGGCCGAAAGGAACAGGTGGACGTCTGGATTTGCATAAGCAGCGACGAGGGAGGAAAGGAGGGTGTAATGAACCGGAGGAAGGGAGGAGCGGATCAAGGGGTGGCGCCGGGGGACACTAAGAAGGTAGGCTAGGACAGCCTCGCGGAGAGGGTCGAAGGTTTCCGGAGCCGGGTGAATAACGAGAGAGAAGAGGCGATTGAGAAGAGTGGCAGGGTAGGGAGTTTGCTGGTGAGGAAGTGAGAGGAAGAGTGTGTCGAGGAAAGAGGTGAGAAGGGATAGAAGGGAGGCAGAGTAGCGCTGGTGCGAGTCGGAAGCGGTAGTTGAGTGAGGGGAGGAGTCAAGATACGAGGCAGCACGAGAGAAGCAATAGTTGAACTCGGAAAGTAAGAGGGTCCAGCATTCAGGTTTGAGTCTGACCATGAGGATGTAGGGGTGCACTTGACCCTGAGATGGGTGGACGGCGAACTCGACGTCAGACGATCGCTTGGTCGAGGCTGCAACGCGGACCTCGGCGTTGTCAAGGAGCAAGTCTGTCACGGCCCGCACGATTACGCTCAGCCTCTGCAGGTTTGCGGTGATCAAGAAGGTGTTGTGCAGGCCGTTCAGGGCGTCGATCAGCGGCACTTTGGCGGAACGCACCAGAACCACAAGCCGGTTAAGGGCGGCGGAAGTGGCGACAGAGGGGAGAGTGGGAGTCCCGAGAAGCTGCCATAGCGCCTGTAGAGAGATCTCGGTGGATGCGTCGCGCGCCTGGCGAATGGAGACGAAACGATGGATGGAATGTGCCGGCTGCGACATGGAGCGCGCGTTTGAGGCGTTTTTGGGCGTTTGGTTTTTTGTGTGAATGACGTAACGTCTCGCCGTCACATATTTCGACGACTCCTCGCTTCTGCACTTCTCCCAAAAAACAACCTTAACCCTCCATTGACTCGACTACCTCCAAAAATGTCCTCCATTGACAACACAGAAGATACCATGGACTCCCTCACCGTGAATCCTTTCGCCGATGCCTTTTCCCCTCACCGCATGACCCAGTCCATGACCCTCCCCTCTTCTACCCAACGCGAGCCCCTCTCCAACTCGCCCGTCCACGAGAGCCCGCTGTCCAAAAGCTTCGCCGACATGAGGATGCACAGCGGCGCCAGAATGCCCGGCCTGGGCGAGCTGCCCACGCCGCACAGCGAGGAGCCGGAGGACCAAGACGGCGAGGGAGGTGTGGGAAGCGCGTTCAACGACGACCAGGATAATGAAGCGTTAGGCCAAAGAGATTTGCAGGTACGCGACAGGGAAACGTGGTTTTCGGGCTAGATTTTGTTGGACCTGTGGACGGTAAGGATAGCGCGCCATGGCGTGCTGATGGCGCGTGCCGTGCTGCTGCTTTCTAGCGCTCCCCAAACTCTCTTGGCATACATGTTCACGGGTATTCTCTCGTGTCGTACCTTTCAGAACCTACGAGTACCGGAGACTGGCGTCCGCCCAACCTTTGAGATCACCGTCAGCGAACCGCTCAAAGTCGGCGATCTTACCAACGCTCATATTGTGTACAAGGTCCGAACAAAGGTATTGTCTCGATCCTAGAGTTTATCAGTATCACAATACACACAAGCTTGTTATGCGAATAGAGCCCATACCCGAACCACGACAGACTTTATTGATCCAACTCGTCCTTTCTGTTCCCCCAGACCAATTCTCCCGCCTACAAATCCCGCGACTTCACAGTCACGCGCCGTTACCGAGATTTCCTCTGGCTGTATACCCAACTGACGACGGGCAACCCAGGCGTTGTCGTACCTCCAGTGCCGGAAAAACACGCCCTCGGTACGTTTTTTTTTTTTTTTTTCCTGCAATCATTTGCTCCGTTAAAGGCCAATTCGTCTAGATTAACTTGATGCTCCCGTGACACAACAGGCCGCTTCCAAGATGAGTTCGTCGAATCGCGCCGCGTCGCACTTGAAAAGTGTCTGCGGAAGATTGTCGCGCACCCGATGCTCTACGGCGATCCGGACCTGAAGCTATTCCTGGAAAGCGACTCGTTTAACATTGATGTGAGTTTTTTAAATTTTTTTTTTTTTTAAATTTTTTTTTGAGGGGAAAGTGTGTGTATGTATATTTAGGTATGCTCAGACATTTCAAGTGGCAGGCTTTTTTTTTAAAAAAAATTTAAATGCCCGTGATGTATGGTTGCGTATGATGGTGACCTTTACCACCTTAAACCATTCGCCTTACCTCTTCTCGCGTTTCCCAACAGGTCAAGCAGAAGCGTTCCGAGTCCGACACTAGCAAAGGCGGCTTTATCAAGTCTATCGGCGAGACCATCACGAACGCGACCACAGCCCCCTTTGTTAAGCCCGCGGAAGTGGACGAGTGGTTCGAGGGGCGCAGGGGGCAGCTTGAAGCGCTCGAAGGACAACTTAAGGCGCTACTGCGGAGTGTCGACGCCGTGGTGAAGCAGCGGAGAGGTGAATGCGATTTTATTTACTTATTTTGGGAATGGAGTAGGGATAGGAGTTGCATTTTGGATGAAAATTGAAGGTTCAGTTGAATCGGGATTAGGGCACACGGCACTTGCGGAAAATTCTCATTGAGGCGAGTGTCAAGATCCATTTATTTACTGGACGTTTCGCCCTAAATTTTTATAAAAAAAAAGACCTCGGCACTGCCTCGACCGAGTTTGGTGATAGTATGCTTTCGCTTGCTTCGGCTGAATTGAACAAGCCGCTCGCCAATCACTTGACAGTTCTGGGAAACCTGCAAAAGCAGATCAAGGAGCTGCACGACAAGCAGGTGGGTCAGACGGCACTGAGGTTGGGAGTACAAAAATTAAATGAATGAAAGAGGCCAAAAAATGTTGTCATTTAATTAATATCTCGACCTGCCGACCTGATCCGTTTCGCGCTTTTTTCAGGCCCAACAAGACGTATTGACTCTCGAGAATACGGTGGATGAGTACATTCGCATCATCGGCTCCATTAAAGTACGACAGTTGGCTGCTCGTTTTTGTAAATCGCAATACCTCGAAATTAATTTTTACCCCATCGTTGGTACGAAAAGATTGCCTTTGGTGCTCGCACCAAGTCATATCAGGTGTGGCAGAACGCCGACTATGACCTACAGCGTAAGCGGGCTAATCTCGACAAGGCCAAAGCACAAGGCAAGACAAGGCAAGACAGGCTGACGCAGATGCAGCAGGAGATCACGGAGGTGAGAGGAGAGGAGAGAGGTCGATTGAGAGACGGATTAGTAAAGGAGGATGGGATATTTGTGTGATTTGCTTGTTCAGACGTTTTTTGTTTTTTTTTTTTTTTGGTGAAGGGGAAGGAAAAGGGGAGCTATCGTCGCGACCCAAGTTTGCTTTCCTAATTTCATTGAATTGACGTGGTTTATATATATACTTTTTTTATTATTATTCAAGGCGGAACACAAGGTTGTCTCTTCCAAGCGCGACTTTGAGGAGATCTCACGCTTGGTACGTGCCGAGCTGGACCGATTTGACAAGGAGAAGGTGGAAGACTTTAAGAGCAGCGTGGAGGACTTTTTGGAGAGCATGGTTGAGAACCAAAAGGAGGTAGGTTCAGGGCGCGGGATTGGGATTGGGATAAAGATGTGGGAAGGTGGTTTGCAAAAATGCATGCAAGGTTGGTGGCGAGCGGAGGGTTTATGCGGTATCAAGAAAAGTTGGCGCGCTTGACAATCTCGCGATCAGAACTTGTCCTCTTATCTTTTTCCCTTCCCCTCTTCTTCCTGGCCAGATCATCGGACTTTGGGAGTCGTACTTTGCCAATACAGAGGAATACCTGTCTCCCCCACAGCCACGAGAGTCTTTCTCCGGTGGGCAGGCAAGCCTAACGGACGATGGTTCGATCGCATCGTAGGATTAAGTTTGTGGGATGCGCGTTGTACATATATGCTGGGGAGCGGAGTAATTTGGCTGGCGTGCGAGATGAGTTTGTGAAATAAATAAATAAATAATAAATAATCGTCTACCGGTGCCGTTTGAATAGCTTCTCGTTTTTTTTTTTTTTTTTTTTTTTTTAAAAAAAAAAAAAAAAAAAAAAAAAAAAAAAAAAAAAAAAAAAAAAAAAAAAAAAGAGAAAAAAACCTGTTCTCTCGGACTCAGTCTACTTTCACGAATTTTCTCAACGGTCCTCATATTCGGCTTTAAGTGCGAGCGGCAGAACCGGCAAATAGAAATTGGCACTTGAGGGTCGAATTGAGGGATTTCCTAATAGATATTAGTCTACCGTAGCAGCGTTTTCGAACATTTCGGAACAAACCACACTTTTCGTATGAACTTATAGGTGTGGTGGTGGGCTGCTTTAGAGTGCTTATCCTTTATTAGAACCCCTAGTAGTAAATGACTTTACTCCACTGCAGATGTGTGAAGAGCTTTTGGCAACAACTAACCAACAAATTAGACTACAAAAAAGATCAAGATCTGCTATGCCAGAGTTAACTTAGAACACTAACAACAAGACCTTGAATAACAAATCACTAATCTGCATCAGCATTTCCCCAGCTATAAGATTATCAATGATATCAGTTTAGAGCTCAACTAGAAATGCAAGAGTTTTACAGCCCTTTTGGAATACATATATGCAGAAGAAGTTAAAGAAGTAGTAGTTACCTGAAAGAACTATATAGCTGTATCATTTCAGATCAGAGCTTGTGGAATAGATCTTTATAAACAATAAGACTTAACTTATAATACTTAATTCTGATATTAGTACTAATAGTAGTAAGGCTAGTAAGCTTATAGAAGATCTACTCTCCATTGTTACAGTATTTGTAATATGATATAATGAGTTACATTTTACTACTAATTATAAAAAAAGACAAGAGATTACTAAAGAAGTCTAAGACCTCTAAGAAAGAAGAGAAACCTCTAGCAGGTAGATATAACACATCTGTCTTTTCTCTATCTATAATAAGTAGAAAAAGCTTTGAGCATAGATGAGAATGATATAGTGAACCTATAACCAGTATTTTACTATAGTTCAAAATAAAAGTATAAAATATTGTAAGAAGGATCTGTAGATATAGTATCTCAATACCTCTAGCTTTAAGGATAATAATAAGTAAGTTCTGGAAATACTATATAATATCTATAATAAGATCTTCTTAAGAGATATATATTGAATTTTACTACTAATTAGAAGAGTTTCAAAATGAAGTTTTATACAAAGAAAGATTATTAATAATTAATTATAATACTTTCTAAGTACTAAAGAAAATCTTGTAGTGAATTTGTATTCCTCTCTACTATAAAGACTGCTGAGCCTCTACTAATCAAACTTGAATATAATATTTAGCTTATAATAAATTATCTTAGTAAATTCTATTTCTATATCAGAAAAATATTTCCAGTTTATAGTCTTTGATTAACAGTTCATACTTGTAGTCTGTTCTAGAGTAGTTTACCATTTTGCTTTGCTGTTCTAGTATAGTTCAGTTCTGAGTAGTTTATAGGTAGTTTGTAGGTAGTTCTGGAGTAGTTCATAGATATTCATTAAAAACAGTTTATAGTTTGTAAGTAGCATTCATACTTATAACTATTTGTTCATAAATCTTAATAATATTGTTTATGAACTAAGTAATATTATTTATAAACTAAAAATATTTTTCTGATATATATCTTTATACCACTTGATATATAGTATGAGAGCTAAGATTTTATATCTAGTAAAAGGGATATAAAGGTTATTATACTAAATTCTATTATATAAATATTTATAACTAAATATAACTTAAGTAAGCTAGCAATCAAGTAAGAAAAGAATAATATTACTTATATCTACTAACTAAGCTACATTAAAAAAATAGTTAATTAATCTATAAACTATTTTACTAAGAGCTGTGAACTATTTTACTAAGAGCTATAAACAAAATAGCTATAGATATGGATACTAGTCATAAACTATAAACTATTGTTGGCAAACAGCCATAAACTACTCTAGAACTCTACTAGAACAATATCACAAACCTCAAACACCTCTAGAACAATATCACAAACCATGAACTGGCTAGAACAGCCTGTAAACAGTCTACAAGTATGAATGCTAGTTATAGACTATGAACTGAAAATAGTTTTCTAATATATATATATAATAGACTATAGAGCAAGTAGAACAGTATTTATAAAAAGATAAATAAGTATATATTACAAGTTAGTCTGAGATGTTTTTGATATAAGATTAAGTATTTTATTTAATATATACTATTTTATAGATTACAGTATATTATACTATATATCTATAAGCAAATTTGATATCTAATTAATAACTACTATTATAAGCTTATATAGTAGTTATGT
>RBNK01001986.1:0-12580 GCA_003990785.1 Endogone sp. FLAS-F59071 | reverse complement strand
GGGAGCCAATCGAACAATTGATCGACACTGAAGCTCTACAAATTTGGCAAGATCGCATGTCAGAAGCTAATTTAATTGAATCGACTGATGACCCAATGACCTACAAGGAGGCAATTTCTCTGCCTGATGCAAAGTTTTGGGAGAAAGCAATCAATCAAGAGCTTAAATCACTTAAGAATAATGACACGTGGATGATTGTACCTGAGGTGCCTGCGGGACGCAAGCTGATTGGATGCAGATGGGTATTTAAAAAGAAACTCAACACTGATGGATTGGTTGCCAGGTACAAAGCGAGATTAGTGGCCAAGGGATATTCACAACAGCAAGGAATTGATTACGATGAAACATTTGCTCCTGTGGCGAAATTCACGTCGATCAGGGCACTTTTATCGATCAGAGCAACCTTAAACTTAGAAATTCACTAAATAGATATAAAAACTGTGTTCCTGAATGGCGATCTTGATGAAGAGATCTACATGACGGTACTTGAAGGAATCGACCAATCAGAGCTGTCACCGAGAGCTGTGTGTAAGCTCAATCGATCACTGTATGAACTAAAGCAATCACCTCATATGTGGAATCAGAAGATTGACAACTATCTCAGCCAATCAAATTTTACAAGACTACAATTGGATCACAGCATTTATCTAAGGAGAAGACAAGACAATCAATATCAATCGCTGATAATTATTGCCATATATGTTGACGATCTACTAATTCTGGCTGATTCGATGGAAACGATAAACAAATTTAAGGCAGAACTTAGCAATGCATTCAATATGATGGACTGTAGCAAAATTAAACATTTTTTGGGTATTCGAGTCATGCGCGATCAAAAAACACATACGATCACAATTGATCAAAGCCACTTTGCCAATCAAATCATTATAAGGTTTAACATGACGGACGCCAAGCCAATCAGCACACCTCTTGATCCATCCATTCAACTCAAAGCTGAAGGAGGAAAATCCGCAGATCAAAGTCTATTCAGACAAATGATTGGCAGCATAATGTACTTGATGATTGGGACGAGACCTGATCTAGCTGCTGCTGTCAGCATCATCAGTCAATTTTCGGCCAATCCAATGCAAGAACATCACCACGCCCTCAAACGATTATTAAGATATATTAAAGGAACAGCCAATTATAAGCTGTGCCTTGGACGCGATCAGAATCTAAGACTGATCGGTTTCAGCAATGCTAACTGGGGAGGAGACATTAACACATGACGATCAACCATGGGATATATTTTCAACCTATCAGGAGGAGCCATTAGCTGGTTAAGCAAATGCCAAGCAACTGTTGCCCTATCAACAACTGAGGTAGAATATATGGCATTAGCTCATGTGATAAAGGAAGCCATTTGGCTACGTACCCTATTGGATGAGCTAGGATATTTGCCGAATTATGCAACAACCTTATTTGAAGACAACCAATCAGCAATCGCCCTCACCAAAAATCCAATTAATCACGCTCGATCAAAGCATATCGACATTCAGCACTACTTTATTCAAGAGAAAGTTGAATCAAAGGTGATAGATATTGTTTACATGGCGATAGATGAAATGATCGCTGATGCATTAACCAAGCTACTTGCATGACCAAGACTTGAAATGTTGATCGCAAAAATGGGCTTACGTAACTAACATTATTTCTTTAAAAATTTTATGTTCTTTATCACATCATTCTTATCACTCAAGTAGTATTTTATATATAATTATTTGCAGTAAATGTACTTCATGGATGACATTTGTGATGTACAGTTGAACATTTTATTTCTATTTTTATTTCTTTTATTTTTTTATTTGTTTTTATCGAGATATATCAAGCAGGGGGAGTGTTGTAATTATTAGCTTATTATATCTCTCCTATCAATAATCGATGCATCAACGATCGATCATACGTCACTCAATTGTGGCTTAGATGATCTTTGTTTGTATCGACCAATCATAATTTAGCATTAATAAATACACGCATATTGGCTTCATTAGCCAGTGCGCTCTTTACTCCAAACATACATTCGAAGATCAAATTTCAACACAACATAGCCGATTCCAAGATTGCAAATATTGCCGATTCCAAGATTGATGACTATATATTATGGTATCACCGACTAGGCCATCCGGGCCGAAATACTCTGCAATCAATCAACAAATTTGTCACAGGGCTCGGAGATGTGCGGCTGTCAACTGGACAAATTGAAATATACGCCGGGTGTGAACACGCAAAGTCGCACCACAAGCCGTTCGGACATGTGAAAAATCGATCGATGGAGCCTATCGGAAGGGTGCACACAGATCTGTGTGGGCCGATGCCCACGCCATCAGTCAATGGAGCAAAATATATATTAATATTCATCAATGATGCCACTCGCTATGTCATAACATATTTTATTGACAACAAAAGTGATACATTTGATCGATTCTGAACATTCAAGGTGTTCGCTGAGATGCAATCAGGCCGAAAACTCAAGATTCTTCGGTCAGATGGAGGAGGAGAGTATGTAAACACCGAGATGCATGAATTTTTAATCAAAAATGGAATTCATCACGAAATGACGACGCCAGATACGTCGTAACAAAACGGTGTAGCCGAATGATATAACCGGACATTGATGGAGTCAATCCGGGCAGTTAAAATTACTGCCGGCATACCTGACGAACTTTGGGTAGAACTTGTCACAAGTGCTACATATTTACGCAACTGATTGCCAATGTGAGCCAATAAGGAGAGTGCTTCACTATTTGAATTATGGCACAGTCACAAGCCTGATATCAGTAACTTGCGCATCATATGGGCTGTTGCGTATATGCATATTTACAAGGGAAAAAGGTCGAAACTGGCACCCTGATCCAAAAAGCTTAAAATGATTGGCTATCATGACGAAAAGAAGGCATACAGGCTCTGGGATCCAACTAATAGAAGGATAGAGATTAGCTGTGATGTCATATTTGATAAATCTATTATATTAAAATCCCCAACAATCATCAACCCAGAAGATCGAGAATATGTCATTGAAGTGATTATTGGAGAATGCGAGATTGATGAAAAAAGGCAATATCTGATTAAATGGCTAGGCTATAATGATGATGACAACACCTGGGAGCCAATCGAACAATTGATCGACACTGAAGCTCTACAAATTTGGCAAGATCGGATGTCAGAAGCTAATTTAATTGAATCGACCAATGACCCAATGACCTACAAGGAGGCAATTTCTCTGCCTGACGCAAAGCTTTGGGAGGAAGTGATCAATCAAGAGCTTAAATCACTTAAAAATAATGATATGTAGATGATTGTATCTGAGGTGCCTGCGGGACACAAGCCGATTGGATGCAGATGGGTATTTAAAAAGAAACTCAACACTGATGGATTGGTTGCCAGGTACAAAGCGAGATTAGTGGCCAAGGGATATTCACAACAGCAAGGAATTGATTATGATGAAACATTTGCTCCTGTGGCGAAATTCACGTTGATCAGGGCACTTTTATCGATCGGAGCAACCCTAAACTTAGAAATTCACCAAATGGATGTAAAAACTGCATTCCTGAATGGCAATCTTGATGAAGAGATCTACATGATGGTACCTGAAGGAATCGACCAATCAGAGCTGTCACCGAGAGCTGCGTGTAAGCTCAATCGATCACTGTATGGACTAAAGCAATCACCTCATATGTGGAATCAGAAGATCGACAACTACCTCAGCCAATCAAATTTTACAAGACTACAATCGGATCACAGTATTTATCTAAGGAGAAGACAAGATGATCAATATTAATCACTGATAATTATTGCCATATATGTCGACGATCTACTAATTCTGGCTGATTCGATGGAAATGATAAACAAATTCAAGGCGGAACTTAGCAACACATTTGATATGATAGACTGTGGCGAAATTAAATATTTTTTGGGTATTCGAGTCATATGCGATCGAAAAACACACACGATCACAATTGATCAAAGCCACTTCGCCAATTAAATCATTACAAGGTTTAACATGATGGACGCCAAGCCAATCAGCACACCCCTTGATCCATCCATTCAACTCAAAGCTGAAGGAGGAAAATCCACAGACCAAAGTCTATTCAGACAAATGATTGGTAGTATAATGTACCTGATGATTGGGACGAGACCTGATCTAGCTACTGCTGTCAGTATCATTAGTTAATTTTTGGCCAATCCAATGCAAGAACATCACCATGCTCTCAAATGATTATTAAGATATATTAAAGGAACAGCCAATTATAAGCTGTGCCTTGGACGTGATCAGGATCTAAGACTGATCGGTTTCAGTAATGCCAACTGGGGAGAAGACATTAACACATGATGATCAACTATGGACTATATCTTCAACCTATCAGGAGGAGCCATCAGCTGGTCAAGCAAATACCAATCAACCGTTGCTCTATCAATAACTGAGGCAGAATATATGGCATTAGCTCATGCGACAAAGGAAGCCATTTGGCTACGCACCCTATTAGATGAGCTAGGATATTTGCCGAATTGTGCAACAACCTTATTTGAAGACAACCAATCAGCAATCACCCTCGTCAAAAATCCAATTAATCATGCTCGATCAAAGCATATCGATATTCAGCATCACTTTATTCAAGAGAAAGTTGAATCAAAGGTGATAGATATTATTTACATGGTGACAGATGAAATGATTACCAATGCATTAACCAAGCCACTTGCGTGACCAAGACTTGAAATGTTGATTGCAAAAATGGGCTTATGTAACTAACATTATTTCTTTAAAAAAATTTTATATTCTTTATCACGTCATTCTTATCACTCAAGTAGTATTTTACATATAGTTATTTGTAGTGAATGTACTTCATGGATGCTATTCGTGATGTACAGTTGAACATTTTATTTTTATTTTTTATTTTTTTTATTTTTATTTATTTATTTATTTTTATCAAGATATGTCAAGCAGGGAGAGTGTTGTAATTATTAGCTTATTATATCTCTCCCATCAATGATCGATGCATCAACGATCGATGTTACGTCACTCAATCGTAGCTTAGATGATCCTTGTTTGTATCGACCAATCATAATTTAGCATTAATAAATATACGCATATTGGCTTCATAAGCCAGTGTGCTCTTTTACTCCAAAACACACATTCGAAGATCAAATTTCAATAGACTTCCTATCCGAGGAAGAAACCAGCTCAAGAACCTAAGGTTATTATCAAAAAACCTAAAAAGCTAACACAAAGACAACAGCTGAATGAAGATTAATGGGACAAAGCCTTTAAACAGATAATACAACCTAGTGAGATAGTTATCTCAGCTACTGGAGATGAAGAAATAATAGATCAAGAGGAGAACAAAGAAAAGAAGCCTAGAAGAGTTAAGGAATTTGAATACAACTCTTAGCAAGATATTGCCAGTCAAAAGGCCAACATTACCTTTAAGCAACTCTTCCAGATTATACTATTAACAAAGCAGAAGGTAAAGATGCAAATTACTGAAACTAAACACTATTCAATTTGAAGAGGTTAATACTGCTAAAGAATAAAAGAAGCAAATCTATATCTCATCCGCTTACACACAATGTAACATTGGAGGTTTAGCATACTTAGTCATTATCAACACAGGAGCAGGAGTCAGTATTATTACTAAGTATTTCCTAAATCGCCTAAGATGGGATATTGACAAATCTACCATCTTTACCTTAGTTGTCACAAGTGGAAAAAGCAGTATACCTTTAGGAGTACTCCAAGAAGTACCAGTTCAGTTTGGAACAGAAATCATACTGGTCAGAATAGTTGTCACTGATGTACAATCCTATAATGCCATCTTAGGCAACAGCTGGTTGAAGAAAGCTAAAGTCAGAATCAACCTAGATATATAGAGGTTAATCTTCATCAACCATGGAAGGAAGTTCAGCATATCTCTGGACATTTAGAAAGAAGTAGTATCAAAACTCACTCAGAGACTGGAAGATGAAAGTAATACAGATAAAGAAATAACCTCTGGACAGGCATACTTTAACATAATAGAAGAAGATGAAGCTAATATAGTAATCTATAGTGAATATTATTACTTGATATCTTTAGAAAAGAACTAGTTAATTGAATACAACATGAGGAATACTAAATGTCTATTCTGTAAGCAATATATCTATTATACTGAAATGATGTGCACTTGCAGTGACATGAAGTTAATACCTTACCAAGATACCTTAGAGATGCATCTGCTGCCTGAGAAAAGGATCAAGAAACCAAGACTGTCACAGACCTATAGAAGGACCCTACTCTCAATAAATTATGGATTATATAATGGAAGGAACCCTCACCCATTTATAAACAATACTGGAGAAGTATAGGATTGCTTCTGGGTAAATATTGGACATATTGGCAAAGAATACCTTTGGGGAAACTGCAACATCTACCTGTAAGGATGCTACTGAGATGAAGTCAACCCCTATGATCTTTGAGAATGCGAAAATTGGGTTAGATACCCAAATGAGCTATATAATATCAACTATTATGAAACTTGGAAAGAATGCTATGACTAAGAACAAGAATGGATAGTACCTGAAGAAAATGAAAATAAGGAAATACCTGATGAATAGAGTAATAAAGTTTATACTACTCAGATACGTACTCACCAAAGTTAGAGCCTTATTTCAAGAGGATGATGAAGATGATGAATCTACCCTAATCAAAGAAAGTGATTCAGACTCAAAGGAAGAAATCATTGCCTTAGAGGAAATAATTCACCTCAATGAATGTATTAGCATGCAATATTGGTAGTAGAAGAACTTATAGCAGAACCTACCTCAAGACACAACTTACAAGTAGTGGAAGAAACCTAATATCTCCACCTTCGAAGAAGTATTCACAGTTGAAGAAAAGGAAACAGTAACTCGAGTCAAGAAACTGATGGAAAGTACAATTATATTAAAGAGAAAAACTGAAGGAGCCACAGGTTATAACCTATATGCAGATGAAGACTACACTTTAGAACTAAAATCATCAGTCTTTGTGAAAACTGAAATTGCTATCATCTTACTATCTGGACAATGTATATAAGTATAGGTAAGAAGTGGACTTTACTGCAACTCTGAAATAGAAGCCTTCTCTAGATTAATAGATAAAGATTACAGAGAAGAAATTGAGGTTAGATTAGTTAATCACAACCACAGCCAATTCAAAGTATACCAAGGAGATCAAATCACTCAAATAGTAATCATCAAATGTGAATAGCAACCTTTGAAAGAAGTAAAAGACTTAAAAGAAACACAATATAGAAAGAAAGAATTTGGATCTACTGGACAGGCAAATGTGATAATAGAGAGACTAGATGATCAGGAGAATGCCAAGAAGCACATCTACTCCCTCAATAAAAATCTGTTACCAAATCAGAAGAAACAGTTACAAGATCTACTGAAGTAGTATGAGGACATCATTACAATCAGTTTCAAGGATCTTCTGAATCAAGCCTTCTTTACTCACCATATTAATATGAGAAATGTCAAACCAATCAAGCAAGCACTCTACAGGTTGCTAGCCAACTACCATGACTTTGTATGCAAGCATGTTTAAGAACTATTGGAGTCAAGAGTAATTATATAGTCAGAAAGCCCCTGGGCATCATCTATCAGCATAGTACTAAAGAAAGACAGATAGAGAATAGTTATTGACTACTACAAGTTGAACTCAATCACCAAGAAGCATATATACCCAATTCCACATTCAGAAGACTTATAGAACATGTTAAAGAAAGTACAAATCTACTCAACTCTTAACCTATAGGCAGGATATAACCAAATTAGAATGATGCCTGAAGCATAGGAGAAATCAGCATTTGTTACACCATTTGGACAGTATGAATTCACAAGGATATCCTTTGGACTCTGCAATGCACCTGCTACTTTCCAAGCTGCAATGAATGAGATCTTTTATGACCTGATTGGACATGGAGTAATTGTATACATCAATGATATCAACATCTATGCAGAGACCTTCACAGAACACATGGTAACCCTGAAGGAGGTATTTGAATAACTTAGAAAACATAGATTAAGAATCAAGCCAACAAAATACTACTTTGGATAGAAGAAAATCGAATACTTTAGATTTATAATCAATGGAGAAGAAATCTGCCCAGATCTGAAGAAGACTAAAATTGTTAAAACCTTTCCTACCCCACAGGATAAGATGACCTTACATAGATTTTTAAGACTAGTTCAGTTCTATAAAAGGTTTATCCTTGGACATTCTGAAATTGCTACACCCTTGCATATGTTGCAAAGAAAAGAAAGAGTATAGGAATAGATGCCAGGTGCATAAACTGCCTTTAGCCTAATCAAGAAAGTACTTACCTACACACCAGTAATGGCAAGACTAAATCTCACAAAGGTATTCAAGTTATATACAGATGTATCATCATTTAGACTTGAGGCAATTTTGGTACAAGATGATAAAGATAGAGAATATGTGATTGCTTATGCAGGATAAGCCACCTATAGAGCAGAACCTTCCTATAGAGCCACCCAGCTAGAATGTGTAGCAGTTGTTTAGACTATATAGCACTTCTACTAATTTCTGATTGGAAAACAGTTCACCTTAATAACAGACCACTCAGCTCTCAAATGGCTCTGGAATAAACTGAATCTGATAGAAATGTATATATGATAGTTAGCTATACTACAGGAGTATGACTTTACAATGCAATATAGAAAAGGATAGAATTATTAGAATATAGATACCTTCTCATGCCTACTCCAATTTATCTAATACTGATATCCTGAACCAAAAAGAATATACCTACCTAATGAATACTAAACTCTATAACAGATATTTGGATTACCTCAGTAACTTAACCTTTATTAGGATGATAAATGAAAATGATCAATGGCTTATATGGACAATAGTACTCAACTATTTTATTAAGAATAATATACTTTACTGATAACATAGAGGACAGATATGACTTGTAGTTCCTGAATACAAAAAGCAGATAGTACTTCAGACTTCTTATAATCATCAGCTTGCAGGATATATAGGAGTAGATAATATATATCAGTGATTATTAGAAAAATATTATTAAAAGAATATATATGAAGATATTAAAAAATATATTAGGAGATGTGATACTTGCTAGAAGAGGCATCGAGGAAAAGAAGTCGAGACCTTACAACTGATTGTACCTGGAGGACTCTTTGAACATATTGGAATAGATATTTTTGGACTGCTACTAAGAACACTTAGAAGAAATCAATATATTATAGTAGCAGTAGATTACCTGACCAAGTACTCTGAAGCAAGAGCCTTGCCCCTTGCAGATGCCCTTAACATTGTACTCTTTATCTATGAAAATATTATCTGCTACCACAGAATACCTTACAAAATGACCTCTAACCAAGGAATCAAATTCATTAATGAATTTATACAGATATTAACACAATACTTTAGGATCTGCCAGATAAAGACTACTGCCTACCATCCCTAAGGAAATAGACTTACCAAATAGATGAATCAAACTATCAAGAATATGATTGCTAAAGTAGTACAATCATAAGGAGGAGATTGGAATCTGTACTTATTTTCTACCTTATTTGTACTATGGACAATGAAATAAGAAATAACAAAGTTCACCCCTTTTGAGCTTACTTATAGTAGAAAAGCTCATCAGCTGGTAGACTAAGTGATAACTATTCTAGAACTCAGCTATACCCCTTGAGAAATACAAATCAAACACTATGTGACAAAAGAAATTCGAGAATTACACAATGTCCAAAACAAGACAAGAGAATTCATTGCTATTGCACAAGATCGCCAAAAGAAGAATTATGACAAGGAATAAAAGGAATCTGAAAAGTTGAAGATTGGCAATCAGGTCTTACTATACTGGAATATAGTAGAGTCTTCATAGTCAGCAAAATTAGATCCAAAATGGGAAGGACTATACTACATCGCAAGTATAAAAGGAACTACATATCAGTTACAAAAAATGATAGGAACAATCCTACCCTATACTGTTTACTAAAACTGCCTTAAGAAATACCATACCCTATTGGAACAACTTCCATGAAGTCTGAGTCAGCCTGATTGAGATATATCGACATATAGAACCCCTGGAAGATCTTGAGGAGATGGAAGGATTGACCTTACAAAAAACCCAATCAATCCTATACAATATTCAAAGAAGACAGCACTTGACACAAATCAATGAATAGAAGGAGTACTATTAAATCATATAACTTTGGGAAGAAGAAGTTGAACACATTTGGAACTGGAAGAACAGAGAAATCTGTTAACAAGCCCTCAAAGGAGTACTCCCTGCCTATACTTCAAGAATGGCCAAACAAATCTATCAGCTATTCAAGCATAAGCCTAATACTCTAAACTATTTTCGGTATAGTACATTCCAACTATACCAACTTATACAAGATGATATAAAGAAGCTAGAGAAAGAGATAAAACAGTTACAAAGAGATTTCTCTGAGTTAGAATTATATCTTGAAGTCTAACTTAAAGAAAGGAAGAAGATATAATAGAACATTTTGTAATGACATATATTTTGATCATGTGAGATTACAATCATGTAACTATTAATAATACTAAGACTCTTAGTATTATTAAAACCTTTAGTGTTATTAAGATCCCCAATCACATTATAACCTAAAATAGTATTTCGATCTGATATATTATTTTGCCACCGAATTACATTATAACCTGATATATTATTTTATTATATCTTAGCCAATCAATTTGTATCTTATATTTAGCTAAGTCAATTAGAAATTTGAGTAGTATCCTGGGTAGCTATCTATATAGCATCTTGTAATTTCTTATAAATACCCCACTTGCAATTATCAATAAAATCTAGACTGCAACAAGCTTAGGAAGCTTACAACAGATAACCCAAGGGATACTAAAGCCTTACTTAAGGAGTAAGCAATTAGGATAATTTCAAGATTCTAACAGATATACTTTTATTCAATTGATTGCACTTAAAATCTTACCAGTTATGTAATACTTATATAGATATATAACCTTCTTAAGATGCTACTGCATAATCCACTAAGACCTCTAAAATGTATTTTCTACACTTGCTCAATATCAGAGTATTTCACCATTAATATATTTTAGTCCATCACAATAGATATTATCTATAGGCATAGAGTACCAAAGGAAATAACTAGTGACTGAGGTATAGAGTTTCTGAATGAGCTAATTAGAGAACTCGAGTAGACTTACTATATCAAGTACATCTGAATAATATCATACTACGTACCTATAAGAAAATAGTCAAACTGAGTATACCAACCAGATGGTCAAGAATATTCTGGCAAAGATTATTAATTAAAAAGCATTATAAGACCATTATCTTGATAGTACTCTTTTTATAGTTTAAACTATTCAATAGGTATCAACAAAGTTTAGCCTCTTTAAAATTGTATATGAGAGATTGCCAAACCGAGAATTCTACTATCTCGAAAAAGATATTGGAACATATGATAATTGTTTATAGGCTTATATCACATAAGATATTAGCAGGTTACAATTAATCTAAAAGAAGATATCTATATTTATTAATAAGATACAGAAGAGGTAACAGATGAACCAAAACAGAAAGGTAAACACAACCCCCTTACATATTGTGATGAACTAAAATATATTAATGGTGAAATACTCGGAGTTGAGCAGGTGCAGAAAATATGTTTTTAGGGGTCTTAGTGGGTTATGCGGTGTTGAAATTTAATCTTCGAATGTGTGTTTTGGAGTAAAGAGCGCACTGGCTAATGAAGCCAATATGCGTATATTTATTAATGCTAAATTATGATTGGTCGATACAAACAAAGATCATCTCAGCCACAATTGAGTGACGTATGATCGATCGTTGATGCATCGATCATTGATAGAAGAGATATAATAAGCTAATAATTACAACACTCCCCCTGCTTGATATATCTCGATAAAATAAATGAATAAAAAAAATAAAAATAGTGTTCAACTGTACATCACAAATGTCATCCATGAAGTACATTCACTGCAAATTATTATATATAAAATACTACTTGAGTGATAAGAATAACATGATAAAGAATATAAAATTTTTAAAGAAATAATGTTAGTTATGTAAGCCCATTTTTGCAATCAATGTTTCAAGTCTTGGTCACACAAGTGGCTTGGTTAATGCATCAGCTATCATTTCATCTATCACCATGTAAACAATATCTATCACCTTTGATTCAACTTTCTCTCGAATAAAGTGATGCTGAATGTCAATATGCTTTGATCGAGCATGATTAATTGGATTTTTGGCAAGGGCGATTGCTGATTGGTTGTCTTCAAATAAGGTTGTTGCACAATTTGGCAAATATCCTAGCTCATCCAATAGGGTACGTAGCCAAATGGCTTCCTTTGTCGCATGAGCTAATGCCATATATTCTGCCTCAGTTGTTGATAGGGCAATGGTTGCTTGGCGTTTGCTTGACCAGCTGATGGCTCCTCCTGATAGGTTGAAAATATATCCCGTGGTTGATCGTCGTGTGTTAATGTCTCCTCCCCAGTTAGCATCGCTGAAACCGATCAGTTTTAGATCCTGATCGCGTC
>RBNK01001985.1:0-12582 GCA_003990785.1 Endogone sp. FLAS-F59071 | reverse complement strand
GTCTTGTAAAATTTGATTGGCTGAGGTAGTTGTCGATCTTCTGATTCCACATGCGAGGTGATTGCTTTAGTCTATACAATGATCGATTGAGCTTACACACAGCTCTCAGTGACAGCTCCGATTGGTCGATTCCTTCAGGTACCATCATGTAGATCTCTTCATCAAGATCACCATTTAGGAATGCAGTTTTTACATCCATTTGGTGAATTTCTAAGTTTAGGACTGCATCGATCAATAAAAGTGCCCTGATTGACATGAATTTTGCCACGGGAGCAAATGTTTCATTGTAATCAATTCCTTGCTGTTGTGAATATCTCTTAGCCACTAATCTCGCTTTGTACTTAGCAACCGATCCATCAGTGTTGAGCTTCTTTTTAAAAACCCATCTGCATCCAATCAGCTTGCATCCTGCAGGCACCTCAGGTACAATCGTCCACATATCATTATTCTTAAGTGATTTAAGCTCTTGATTGATCGCTTCCTCCCAAAGCTTTGCATTAGGCAGAGAAATTGCCTCCTTGTAGATCATTGGGTCATTGGTCGATTTAATTAAATTAGCTTCTGATATGCAATCTTGCCAAATTTGTAGAGCTTTAGTATCGATCAATTGTTCGATTGGCTCCCAGGTGTTGTCATCATCATCATAGCCTAGCCATTTAACCAGATATTGCCTTTTTTCATCAATCTTGCATTCTCCGATGATCGCTTCGATGACATATTCTTGATCTTCTGGATTGATGATTGTTGGAGATTTTAATATAATAGATTCATCAAATGTGACATTGCGGCTGATCTTTATCCTCCTATTGGTTGGATCTCAGAGCCTGTATGCCTTCTTTTTGTCATGATAGCCAATCATTTTAAGCCTTTTGGATCGGGGTGCCAGTTTCGACCTTTTTCCCTTATGAATATGCATATATGCGTCAGCCCATATGATGCGCAAGTTACTGATATCAGGCTTGTGACCATGCTATAATTCAAATGGTAAAGCACTCTCCTTATTGGCTCACATTGGCAATCGGTTGCATAAATATGTAGCACTTGCAGCAAGTTCCACCTAAAGTTCGTTAGGTATGCCAGCAGTAATTTTAACTGCCTGGATTGACTCCATCAATGTCTGGTTATATTGTTCGGCTACACCATTTTGTTGCAGCATGTCTAGCATTGTCATTTCGTGATGAATTTCATTTTTGATTAAAAATTCATGCATCTCGGTGTTTACATACTTTCCTCCTCCATCTGATCAGAGAATCTTGAGTTTTCGGCCTGATTGCGTCTCGGCGAATACCTTGAATATCCAGAATCGATCAAATATATTACTTTTGTTATCAATAAAATATGTTGTGACATAGTGAGTGGTGTCATCGATGAATATTAATATATATTTTGCTCCATTGACTGATGGCATAGGCATTGGCCTGCACAGATCTGAGTGCACCCTTCTAATAGACTCCATCGATCAATTTTTTGCATATCCGAACGGCTTGCAGTGTGACTTCGCATGTTCACACCTGACATATATTTCGATTTGTCCGGTTGACAGCCGCATATCTCCGAGCCCTGTAACAAATTTGTTGATTAATTGCAGAGTATTTCGGCCCAGATGGCCTAGTCGGTGATGCTATAATATATAGTTATCAATCTTGGAATTAGTGATGTTTGCTTCTAGCTCTAGCTCTAGTGATGTCGATAAATAAAATAGGTCACCATCGGCTTGTCTGATTTTAATTTCCTCATGATCCATACCGATTTTAATTACTGATCCATTGCTCTTGAAGGTTATGTCATTTCCATCATGTATCAATGCCCATACAGATATTAAATTTCTGGTGATCTCCGGTACATATAAGATGTCCCGTAATTTCAGCTCGTCATTGAGCTCAATTGTCCCAATGTGTATCATGCGTAATTTCTCATTCCCTACACACATGATCAAGCTGTCATGCTCAGCCACCATCTCAAAAATCTCCAATTGGTTGAACATATGTTATATGGCGTCTGAATCGATGATAGCGCCAATCACCAGATTTGCTTCGGCTCTTGGTTTAGCCTTTTCTTTTTCTATTTTTACCTAATTGTTGAATTTGTTGCATTGAAATATTCTGTGTTCTCCCTCACAGATATAACATTTCTGAGGGTGTCCTCAAAAATTCCTGCCTTGATTGGCTCCGTGATCACCACCTTGGTCGCCTCTGTCATTATGACCTCCTCGATTGTTTCTGTTATCATTGTTATAGCCTCGGCTTTGTCTGGCGCTTCCACCTCGATTGTCGCGACCACTGCCTCGGTAGCCGCCTTGGTCACTGCCTCGGTATCCACCTTGGTTGCTGCCTCGGTAGCTACCTCAGTCTGTCGTGTAGGCTTTGTCGCACCTTTGTTTATTATCCGGGTCGAACCTGATGCATGCGAGTTGTAAAGCCTCTAGCGTAGTCGGCATATTCTCCTGTGCAAGTATTAATTTCTAGTACCTGAGGCTTAGACCCCGGAGATATTGCGGTATAGCTTCTGTGTTGGTCATATCTTCGATTTACACTATAATTCGGTTGAACGCATCATTATAATCTTCGATCGATTCTTTTTGCTTCATCATCACAAGCTTATCACGCATTCGTAATAATTGTTCCATTGGTGTATATTTTTGCATCATAGCCTCTTTAAGCTCATTCTATAAATCAAATTCTCCCGATGTGTTTACGTGCCTTCGTAGCCATATTCTAGTGTTACCTGTAATTTTACTGATCACTGCGTTAACTTCCTCCTTTTATACTGATAGATTGGCGCTGGTGATAAATTGCTCTACGGCATCAAAGTAATCGAACAATCTGGGTATACCACCTGACCCATTGAATTTGTTGATCGATCTCAGGTACTCCTTCACCAGATCATTAAGCTTTGTTGATGTTGTTGGTAATGGTGATAGTGATTGTGGCATATTGCCTTCTGTAGCTGCATTCTGATTGGTTGGTGCGCTAGGTGATGCGTTTGTTTTGTTGATTTTTACCATTAATTTGCCCATTAGGGTTGTCAGCATATCTAATTTATCTTCCTGATTTCTGATCATTATAGCCATCTGTTTCTGTCGATCGAGGCTAAATACAATATTGCTCTAATAGTTGCCATCCAATCCTTTATTGTCATCATTAGGGGGTTGATATCTGTTGTCTGTTTTTGATTTAGACCGCAATCTTATCGATCTTGTTGCTGATGACGATGATGTGTATAGGTTGTCCATTTTGTTATATCATTGAATGCTATGTCATTATGTGTTGTTTATTGTGTTGCTTTATCGCGGTGTCATTTGTCGCATTGTTTATCGTATTGTTTGACGTGTTGTTTACAATTTTAAATAAATACTTACTGTAATCACAATTGTAACTGCTATGATTGCATAGATGATTGTATAGATCTCAGGTTGTCGAGCTGCAATTTGAGTAGCTTGGGGCTCATAACCTGTTGAAATTTAATCTTTGAATGTGTTTGAAGTAAAGAGTGCACTGGCTTATGAAGCCAATATGTGTGTATTTATTAATGCTAAATTATGATTGGTTGATACAAAACAAAGATTATCTAAGCTATAATTGAGTGATATAACGATCGATCGTTGATGGGAGAGATATAATAAGCTAATAATTTCAACAATTCTAACTAGGTAACTTTATAGGAAGATTCTGCTCTATGGGTAGCTCATCTTGTATAAGTAATTATATGCTCACTATTTTTGTTATCTTGTACCAAAATTGCTTCAAGTCTGAATAACAATGTATCTGTATATAACTTCAACACTTTTATAAGATCTAGTCTTGCTATTACTGGTGTATAGGTAAGTACTTCCTTGATTAGGCTAAAGACTATTTATATAGCTGGCATCCATTCTTATGCTTTTCCTTTTCTTTATAGCATATACAAAAGTACAGCAATTTCAGAGTATTTAGGGATAAACCTTTTATAGAACTGGACCAGTCCTAAAAATCTTCATAGGGTTATCTTATCTTATGGAGTCAGAAAAGCTTTAATGATTTTGGTTTTCTTCAGATCTGGGTAGATTTTTCCTCTATTGATTATAAATCTAAAGTATTTAATCTTCTTTTATCTAAAGTAGTATTTTGTTGGCTTGATTCTCAGTCCATATTTTCTAAGTTATTCAAATACTTCCTTCAAGATCACTATATGTTCTATGAAGGCTTCGGTATAGATATTGATATTATTGATATATACAATCACTCCATGTCTGATTAAGTTATAGAAGATCTTATTCATTATAGCTTGGAATATAGCAGATATATTGCAAAGTCCAAAGAACATTCTTGTGAATTCATATTATCTAAATGATATAACAAATGCTGATTTCTCCTATACTTCAGATATTATTCCAATTTGGTTATATCTTGCCCACAGGTTGAGGGTTAAGTAGATTTGCACCTTCTTCAACATATTCTATAAGTCTTCTGAGTGCAAAATCAGATATACATGCTTCTTAGTAACTGTATTCAGCTTATAGTAGTTAATAACTATTCTTTGTTTATTATTCTTTGGTACTATACTAATAGGTGATGTTTAGGGACTTTTTGATTATATAATTACTCCTGACTCCAATAGTTCTTGGATATACTTGTATATAAAGTTATAGTAGTTAGCTGGTAATCTGTAGAGTACTTGCTTGATTGGTTTAGCATCTTCTGTGTTGATATGATAAGTAAAAAAGGCTTAGTCTAGGAGATCCTTAAAGCTGATTATAATGATATCCTTATACTCCTTCAATAGGTCTTGTAGCTGCTTCTTCTAATTTAGTAACAGGTTCTCATTGAGGGAGTAGATATATTTCTTGACATTTTCCTAATTATCCAATCTTTCTATTATTATATTAGCTTATCTGGTAGATTCAAATTCTTTCTTCTCTTATTGCATTTCTTCTAAGTCTTTCACTTCTTTCAATAGCTACTGTTCATATCTGATAATCACTATTTGGGCAATCCAGTCTCTTTGGTATACTGCAAATTGACTATAGTTATAGTTAACTAATCTAACTTTAATTTCTTCTCTATAGTCTTTATTTATCAGTCTAGGAAAGGCTCCTATTCTAGAGTTGTGGTAAAGTCTACTTTTTGCTCATACTTGAGTATATTGTCTAGGTAATAGGGTAATAGTAATTCCAGTCTTTACAAAGGCTGATGATTTTGGTTTCAGGGTGTAGTATTTATTTACATATAGATTGTAGCCTATAGCTTCTTCAGTTTTTCTCTTTAATATAATTGCAATTTTTGTTAGTCCCTTAACTTAAGTTGCTGTTTCTATTTTTTCAATTATGAATACTTTTTAAAGATAGAGATATTAGGTTCTTTCTATTATTTATAAGTTGTGTCTTGAAGTAGATTCTACTATAAGTCCTTTCACTACCAATATTGTATATTATAATAGGCTAAAATATATTAATAGCAAAATACTCTGATATTGAGCAAGTGCAGAAAATTTATTTCAAGAGTCTTAGCAGATTATATGATAGCATTTTAAGAAGGTTATGTATTGTGATAGCTAACCCCCAAATTGCCTGATTTTCACGAATTTGTACTATGCTTGATCTAGAAAGTTATTATAACACTTTGTACCCTTCCTTTTATTTCAGCACAACTCCTTTTATTTCAGCATAACTCCTTTTATTTCAGTATGACTCCTTTTATTTTAGTAAAAGAGTCACTATGTATTCTCCACAATGATTAGATTATATTTTTATAGCAAAGTTTTTATTAGTTATTCTTTGGTCTTTCAAATTTATATAAATACCCCCTCTATTTCTATTTAAATAAATCAGTTTGTACAGAGTCTTGGAATATCTCAATATCAGTCATAGTAAAGCCTGAAGAGCACAGTACAAAGCTGTAGTAAGGATATGCAAAGGGAGATATTGCATCTGACACTCTGAGCATTCTCAACAAATGAATGAATGAACAACCAGTTATTAGTACATTTGTCACATCTTGGTGCCGACTGGCAGGAGAGTTATTGAAAGACCAACTCTCACATCCTCATTCAAGCAGGACCGAACTACCCCTTTAAGTAACAACAGCACACCCATAGCAGAAGACAGCATTGTTCAAAATGGACCACCAAAGGATACCCCCACTTTTTATATGAAGAAGATCACTGAACAGTTCCGGCTCCAAGGAAGAAGAATTTATTACACCCAACCCTTCAGATGGTAACTATAGTGAGATAAGAGAATCCATTGCCTCTCTTACAGTACATGATGAGTTATTATCAGACAATGAATTAGCTATCAATTTTGGTGAAGACCTATAAGTATTATTTTACAAATCATTCAATAACAAAACAGATAATGAACCAGAAAACAATATATATGAAATGATGGAAAGACCACCAACCTTTACTGGTTATATACCAGCTGAATCAGTAATCAAGTTCATCAAAGATTTGCAAATTTATAATGTGATCCGACAGTTTAACAATGTTGCAAAAGTGAACATTCTAGAAGCAGTTTTACAAAGACCTGTCAAAATTGCATATGATGCTGCAACACTTGTTACAATAGCAAATGAAGGATTTAACATAGGGGCAGGAGGAGCAAATGTAGAAGCTAATGCTACAGTAACCTTTACCAATGCCATCGCATAGTTAAGAGAAACTTACCATACTGCTAACATACAGCAAAGTATGAAGGATCAACTAGCATCAATGTATCAAGGAATAAACAAAAGCCCTCTTATGTTCTACATGAAGATCTGATATGCAGTAGACCTCATGGAATATCTAGGGGCTAACCAGGACCTCATCATAGAGCAGTCTTTTATAAATGGACTTCACCGGGAAATCACTCTCCAAGTATGCTCCAGCCTGGTTGGACTAAATCATATACAAAAAGTGGATTATATGCAGAGATATTAGGCCACATGAAACCTGGGTTAAGATATAATATAACAGATTTTACCAAGCAACCTCTAAGAAACCCATGCAGTATCAGTGGTTGTACTTACTATCATACCAGTAACAGTCAACTGGGGGGTAGCTTCATGAAAGGACCTAGCCATGGATGATCTCATTGAACAGATGAGCAAGATGACTGTGTATATATCGGACCTAAAAAGGCAAATCGATACACAATGACCAGTTCAACGATTTATGGTAAACCCAACCCCTGCAACAAAATCAAATGCATATTCGATCAGAAATTCAAGATGCTTCAGGTATAACCAAGACAGGTATATATCAAGAGACTGCACTTAACCAAATATAAGAGTATGCAGAAGATGTGGAGAAAAAGAACACTACACTTCAAGATGCATGATGGAAATAAGTAGAATTGCCTAACCAAGAACCCAAGAACGAACCTAGATAAATGTCATTACCTTTGAAGAAGAAGATTTTGATAGCAAAGATGAGTACAGCCAAGTGGAGGCATTCTCAGCTATGCAGGAGAAACAAAAACCTAGATGTTCCAAAAAGGTAGGATCTCCTTATATGACAAAAACTCTATGGGTAGCTCAATGAGTACAAGAACGTGAGTTTGATGGTGATGAACAAGACAAACTCTTTAAAGAAGAAGTATCTGAGAAGATACACTGATATCTGAGGCACCTATGAGTAAAGGAAACAAGGAACACAAATTATGGAAATCTAAGAAATATAGCTTAGATGTATGGAAAGAGATGGAGGATATGACCATTCTGGTCAAAATAGGATAACTCGCCGAATTTCCAACTTTCTGCCAGCAAATCTAAAAAGAGATAAGTGATGCACAACCCAGGTATAAAGTAGTAGAGATCAATGCAGCATAACAATTGGAGGATGACAAACCACAGAACTCATCGGCATACTCACAATGCCAGATTGAAGAGATTACAATGCCATGCATTATCAATACAGATGCTAGAGGGTGCATTATTAGCAAAATGATACTTGACTGACTTGGGTGACAGATCGAAGAGGCCACAACTATGACAATTGTAGTAGCAGATAGATATATTACAATACTATTCGGTAAGGTACATGAACTACCTATCTGCTTTAGTAAACTTATCATCCTGATATCAGCAATGGTAGTCGACACTATGTCCTATAACCTTGTTATTGGAAATAACTGACTAAAGAAGGTGCAAGCAGTGATCAACCTTGGTGTATGCAAAATGCGAATTACCTAGAAAGGACAACGTTATGAAATACTCATTGACTTAGAAAGAGGAGTCTACCCACAAATGATAGAAAGTGATGATGAGGATGAGTAAAAGGAATTCTTCATGATGCAGATCATACAAACTAACCAGAAGGCCAAGCCCTTGGAACGGAAAAGTGAACAAGCTACTGGATTTGACCTTTCTACCATCAAGGATATCAAACTGCAACCAGGAGAATCATATATAGTCAGAACAGGAATTGCTGCAAAAATACCTTAAGGATATTACAGCCAAATTAAACCAAGAAGTTCTCTAGCAGTCGCTGGAATTATGATTGATATAGGGGTTATTGACACAGACTATATGAGTGAAATCAAGATCGTAGTTATTAACCAACATCAATTCAATATAGCCAAACTCTATGGAGAAGATCGAATTGTGCAGCTAATAATCATACCTATTTGGACTGGCAAGGTGGTGGAAGTGGCCAGCCTCGAAGAAACAACTAGAGGAGATAAAGAGTTCAGATCTACCGAAATAAATATCGCAAAAATCATAACAGAACTCAAGCATACACCCAAAACAGCGAATAAGAAAGTATATACTTTTAGAAAACAGCTCGATGAAGAAGAAAAGAAAGAGTTAAAAGAACTCATCAACAAATACTCTGATATATTTGCAACGACCTTTGAGAAAATTAATTTGAAGTTGCTAAAGTACTTTCATCACATCAATGTCCAAAAGTACCCACCAATCAAATGTGCACTATACCAAACACCATCTGCATATATCGAATGGCAATAAAAAGAAATCGATGATATGGTGAAAGAAGGAATGGCTACCGAAACAGACAGTCCATAGGGATTCCTAAACATTATCATACTCAAGAAAAAATTAAAAGCCAGAACCTTTGCTCTAAGAATGTGCACTGATTTTAGGAAGCTGAACAATATCACTAAGGGAGACACCTTCTCAATACTAAGAATCAATGATACCTTTTCAAAGATACTAATCCGTACAAGCCTCTACACAACCCTCAACATAACTAGTAGATATTATCAGATGGGACTTGATGAAGAATTGCAGGAAATCGCTTCCTTCATAACCTCGCAAGGCTATTAGAAGTATTTATGAATGCTGTTTGGACTCAAGAACACACCAGCAAGCTTTCAGAAAATGATAACTAAGATATTCGAAGATCTTGTCAGAAAAATATTACTAGTATACATTGATGACATTACAATATTTACAGTAACATTCTTGGATCACATCAAGGCATTACACGAAGTATTCAACTAAATGAGAACTGAAGGTCTTTACTTAAAACCAAAGAAGTGTACATTCACTGTGGAAAAAGTTACGATGCTTGAGCACATTATCGACAAGAAAGAAATTTGAACCAATCCAGCTAAAGTGGAAGCTGTCACCAAATTCAAATAACCTACAAACTGAACAGAAATGCGTGCCTTTCTGGGGCTAGCCTTATACTACCATCGATACATATGAAATTTTGCAAGCTTAGCTGAACCCCTGTATGCAACTCTTACAAAAAGTTATAATTGGGTAGGAATCGATAAAGAACAAAGTAAACTTGAGTAAGAAGCACTCAATGCATTGAAGAAAGCTTTGGCAACCGCACCTGTATTGACAAAACCAAACTAGACGAAGCTTTTTAAGCTTTATACCAATATAAGTATAATAGGAGTAGGAGCAATCCTTTCACAAGATGACACCAAAGACCTAGAATGAGTAATTTATTATGCAAGTAGAGGAACTCGCAGTGCTGAGAAGAACTATGAATCAACCAAATTGGAGTATCTCGCAGTTATATGGGCAGTTAAGTGGTTTAGTTATTACCTTATCAGATGACACTTTGAAGTCATTACGGACCATTCAGCACTTAAATAGTTGTTCAACAAACCCGATCCAAGTAGAATATATGTATAGTAGATCATAATACTTCAAGAATATGATTTCATGGTGAAGTTCAGAAAAGGAAAGATAAATCAAAACACCGATATACTCAGCAGAATACTATTATTGGATGACCAAGGCAGGGTGCAGCAATGAATACAACACTATACTATAATCTGGTGATTTGGTTGATGAGGAGGGAGATTAGAGAAGATATGGAGGATTGGATGAAGAACATTTTATTAACCACTGGCAGATAGTATGAAATTCAGAACAATTTATTATATCGTAAAAAGGAGAGATGCATTGTTCCAGTAATTCAGGAGAAGGATGTATCAAACATTTTATCATTAGTACACAATCATCCATTATCTAGATACGTAGGCTAAGGCAATACTTTATATTAACCTAGGAATACAGCATGGTAGCCCGGAATGCAAGATGACATAACTAGCTTTGTATGAAATTATAACACATACTAAAAACAAGCAAGAGCAAAAGACATACCCTGAGCTGCTTCTACAACCATCAAGGCTGAGCCATTTTCACATATTGAGATAGATATCATGGGACCTATACTAGTAACATTAACAGGAAAAAGATATATCATTTTAGCAGTAGACTTTTTCACAAAATATCTGGAAGCAATAGCAGTTGAGGATGTAGACATACAAATGATAGCCAAGTTCCTGCATACTGACATTATTTGCCAACATGGAGTACTAAAGAAAATAACCAGTGACTGAGGCATGGAGTTTCTAAACAAACTAATCAAGGAACTCAAGTGAACTTACTATATTAAGTATATCCGAACAATATCATACTACTTGCAGGGAAATGGTCAAACTGAATACACCAACCAGATGGTCAAGAATATTTTGGCAAAGATTATTGATCAAGAAGCAACATAGGACTATTATCTTGATAGCACTCTTTTTGCAGTTTGAACTATTCGACAGGTATCAACAAAATTTAGCCCCTTTGAGCTTATGTATGGAAGATTGCCAAACCGAGAATTTCACCACCCTGAAAAAGATGTTAGAATGTATGATGATCATTTATAGACTTATGTCACACAAGATATTAGCAGGTTACAATTAATCTGAAAGAAGGCATCCATATTTATTGATAAGGTACAGGAGAGACAATGAATGAACCAAAATAAGAAGGTGAATGCAACCCCCTTGCATATTGAAGATCAAGTTCTCATATATCAAAACATTGTAGAATTGTCATGGTCGGCTAAATTACAACCGAAGTGGGAAGGACCATACTATATACAAGCTATAAAAGAAAGTACAATTTGGCTTAGGAGACTCAATGGTTCTATTCTCCCTACTCTAGTCCACTGAAGCAAGGTCAAAATCTATTATACCTAACAAATGCAGCTCAAAGAAGAATGTAGAAAAAGTGATAAAGGAAGCACTGATGAAGGAATCCAAGATCATCAACTGGACACCCCTCGACCAAGAGGAAGACCCCGAAAGGCTCCTTCTACTCAGCCAGCAGTACTATGAGTAGTTGTGTCATTAAAATCATACAACCAATGCCACGATCCATTTCCATTAAGGATAAGCTCGAAGCTTGCATCACAAAAACAAGAGACAAGAGATGGTATTATTCAAGTTTGAGAAAGAAATGGCTAACAAAACCTATGCACTCTTTCTGGGCTATAAATGGCTCCTTTCAAGATTCTATAGAAAAACTGTTGATATTTCTAAATTAATCTTTGCTGAAATTGCTCAAATCTGTCAAGTTGTAGAAGGAGAGATTGCCTTGTTACCCTTTTATCTTGAGGACAAGACATTCCTAGTTGAGCTCCCAGATGTAATGGCCAACCCTCAAATTGCCTGATTTTCACGAATTTGTACTATGCTCAATTTAGAAAGTTATTATAACACTTTGTCCCCTTTCTTTTATTTCAGCACGACTCCTTTTATTTCAGCATAACTCTTTTTATTTCAGCATGACTTTTTTTATTTTGGCATGACGTCTTTTATTTTAGCAAAAGAGTCACTAATGTGATAGAACATTTTGTGATAACATACAATTTGATCATGTGAGATTATAGTCATCTGACTTGAAGTATTACTGAGACTTGAAGTATTATTAAGATCTGAAGTGTTACTGAGATCCGCAATCACATTATAACCTAAAATAGTATTTTGATCTGATATATTATTTCACCACCCAATTACATTATAACCTGATATATTATTTATTATATCTTAGCCAATCAATCTGTACCTTATATTTAGCCGAGCTAATCAGAAATTCAAGTAGTAACCTGGGTAGCTGCCTGTATAGCACCTTGTAATTTCTTATAAATACCTCGCTCACAATTATCAATAAAATTCAGACTGCAACAAGCTAAGAAAGCTTGCAACAGACAATCTGAGGGATATTGAAGCCTTACTTAAGGAGTAAGCAATTGAGATAGTTTCGAGATTCTAACAGATATACTTTATTCAATTGATCGCATCTAAATCTTGCCAGTTAACACTTATATCGACACCCTTCTTAAGATGCTACTATATAATCTGCT
>RBNK01001984.1:0-12583 GCA_003990785.1 Endogone sp. FLAS-F59071 | reverse complement strand
TATTTTATTATTTTATTACTTAGCAATCTGTATAAATACCCCTCTCGCAATTATCAATAAAATTCGGACTGCAACAAGCTAAGGAAGCTTCTTACAGGCAACCCAAGGGATACTGAAGCCTTAGTCTAGGACTAAGCAATGGTTAAAGAGAGAGAAGTTTATTATTATACAAAGCTTATTACATTACATTCACTATATAATACACTTTCCTGCTAGTCACCCCACCCAAGCCGCTACCGCATAACCCGCTAAGACCCCTAAGATATGCTACAGTAAATATTTTGCTGTTAGAATATTTTAGTCCTACCACAGCATATATCGGACCTTAAAAAGCAGATTGATGCACAGCGCCCGGTCTAACGATTTATGGCAAACCCAACCCCTGCAACAGGATCAAATGCATATCCAATTGGTAATCTAAGGTGCTTCAGATGCAACCAAGATAGGCATACATCAAGAGACTACACTCAACCCGACACACGAGTATGCAAGAGATGTAGAGAAAAAGGGCACTATGCTTCAAGATGCATAACGGAAACAAGCAGAATTGCCCAATCAAGAACCCAAGGATGAACCCAGATAAACATCGTTACCTTTAAAGAAGAAGATTTCGATAGCAAAGACGAGTATAGCCAGGTGGAAGCATTCCCAGCTACACAAGAAAAATGGAAACCCGGACGCCCCAAAAAGGCAGGATCTCCCTATACAATGAAAACTCCATGAGTAGCACAACGAGCACAAGAGCGTGAATTCGACGGTGATGAACAAGACGAACTTTTTGAAGAAGAAGTAAACCGAATCATCTGAGAAGATACGCCAATGTCTGAAGCACCCGCGAGTGAAGGAAACAAGGAACACAAGTTACGAAAATCCAAGAAATACGGCCTAGATGTATGAAAAGAAATGAAGGATATGACCATCCCGGTCAAGATAGGACAACTCGCTGAATTTCCTACCTTCTGACAGTAAATCTGAAAAGGGATAAGTGATGCATAACCTAGGTACGAAGTAGTGGAAATCAATGCAATGCAACAATCGGAGGACGACGAACCGCAAAACTCATCGGCATATTCACAATATCAGATTAAAGAAATCACGATGCCATGCATCATCGATACAGATGCTGGAGGATGTATTATCAGCAAAACAATGCTCGACCGACTTAGATGGCAGATCGAAGAGGCTACAACCATGACAATCGTAGTAGCAGATGGACATGTTGCAACATCGCTCGGCAAGGTACACAAATTACCAATCTGCTTTGGCAAACTTATTATTCCAGTATCAGCAATGGTAGTCGACACTATGTCCTATGTGTTGTAATTACTAGCTTATTATATCTCTCCTATCAATGATCGATGCATCAACGATCAATCATATGTTACTCAATTGTGGCTTAGACGATCTTTGTTTGTATCGACCAATCATAATTTAGCATTAATAAATACACGCATATTGGCTTCATAAGCCAATGCACTCTTTACTTCAAACACATACATTCGAAGATCAAATTTCAACAGGTTATGAGCCACGAGCTGCTCGAATTGCAGCTTGATAACCTGAGATCTACGCAATTATAGCATCTACGCAATTATAACTGCGATTACTGTAAGTGTTTATTTAAAATCGTAAACAATGCGTCAAACAAAGTGATAAACAATGCGACAAACGACACCACGATAAAGCAACGTGATAAACACGTAACGATGCCACACAACGAAATGGACAACCTATACACATCATCATCATCAGCAACAAGATCGACAAGATTGCGGTCTAAATCAAAAACAGACAACAGATATCAAACCCTTGATGACGACGATGAATTGGATAGTAACCATCAGAGCAATATCACATTTAGCCTCGATTGACAAGAACAGATGGCTACAATGATTAGAAATCAGAAAGATAAATTAGACATGCTTGCAACCCTAATGGGTGAATTGATGGCAAAAATCGACAAAACAATCACATCACCTAGCGCGCCAACCAATCAGAACGCAGCTACAGAAGGCAACATGCCACAAAGACAATCACCATCACCATCACCAATAATATCAACAAAGCTTAACGATCTGGCAAAGGAGTACCTGAGATCGATCAACAAATTCGATGGATCAGGTGGCGCACCCAGATTGTTCAATTACTTTGATGCTATAGAGCAATTTATCACCAGTGCCAATCTATCAGTACAAAAGGAGGAAGTCAACGCAGCGATCAGTAAAATTATAGGCAACGCTAGAATGTGGTTACAGAGGCACATGAATATATCGGGAGAATTTGATTCGTGGGATGAGCTTAAAGAGGCTATGACGCAAAAATACACACCAATGGAACAATTGTTATGAATGTGCGATAAGCTTGTGATGATGAAGCAAAAAGGATCGATTGAAGATTATAATAACGCATTCAACCAGATTATAGCGCAAATCGAAGATATGACTGACACAGAAGCTATACCGCAATATCTCCAGGGTCTAAGCCCCAGGTACCGGGAATTAATACTTGCATGGGAGAATATGCTGACAACGCTGGAGGCTTTACAACTTACATGCATCAGGTTCGACCTGGATAACAAGCAAAGGTGCGACGAAGCTCATGCGACAGACTAAGGTGGCTACCGAGGCAGCGACCGAGGCAGATACCAAGGCGGCGACCAAGGCAGCTACCGAGGCGGCGGTCATGATAATCGAGGCGGAAGTGCCAGATGAAGCCGAGGCTACAACAATGAAAACGGAAACAATCGAGGAGGTCATAATGACAGAGGCAACCAAGGCGGCAATCGCGGAGCTAATCGAGGCGGGAATTTTCGGGGACACCCTCGGAAATATTACGTCTGTGAGGGAGAACACGGAATATTTCAATGCAACAAATTCAATGATTGGGTAAAAACAGAAAAAGAAAAGGCTAAACCAAGAGCCGAAGCAAATCTGGTGATTGGCGCTATTATCGATTCGGGCGCCACACAATATATGTTCAACCAATTGGAGCTTTTCGAGATGGTGGCTGAGCACGACGGCTTGGTCACGTGTGCAGAGAATGAGAAATTACGCGCGATGCACGTTGGGACAATTGAGCTCGACGACAAGCTAAAATTACAGGACGTCTTATATGTACCGGAGATCGCCAGAAATTTAATATCTGTGCGAGCATTGACATGTGACGAAAATGACATAACCTTCAAGAGCGACGGATCAGTAATTAAAATCGGCGCGGATCATGAAGAAATTAAAATTGGACAAGCCGATAGCGACCTATTTCATTTATTGACATCAGAGCTAGAGCTAGAAGCAAACATCGCCGATTCCAAGATTGCAAACATCGCCGATTCCAAGATCGATAACTATATATTATGGCATCACTGACTAGGCCATCCGGGCCAAAATACTCTGCAATCAATCAATAAATTTGTCACAGGGCTCGGAGATGCGCAGCTGTCGACCGGACAAATCGAAATATGTACCGGGTGTGAATACGTGAAGTCGCACTGCAAGCCGTTCGGACACGTGAAAAATCAATCGATGGAGCCTATCAGAAGGGTGCACACAGATCTGTACAGGCCGATGCCCACGCCATCAGTCAATGGAGCAAAATATATATTAACTTTCATCGATAACGCCACTCGCTACGTCACAACATATTTTATTGACAACAAAAGTAATACATTTGATCGATTCCGGACATTCAAGGCATTCGCCGAGATGCAATCGGGCCGAAAACTCAAGATTCTCCGATCAGATGGAGGAGGAGAGTATATAAACACCAAGATGCGCGAATTTTTAATCAAACACGGAATTCATCACGAAATGACGACACCGGACATGCCGCAACAAAACGGTGTAGCCGAACGATATAACCGGACATTGATGGAGTCAATCCGGGCAGTTAAAATTACTGCCGGCATACCTGACGAACTTTGGGCGGAACTTACCGCAAGTGCTATATATTTATGCAACCGATTGCCAATGCGAGCCAATAAGGAGAGTACTTCACCATTTGAATTATAGCATGGTCACAAGCTTGATATCAGTAACTTGCGCATCATATGGGCTGACGCGTATATGCATATTTGCAAGGGAAAAAGGTCGAAACTGGCACCCCAATCCAAAAAGCTTAAAATGATTGGCTATCATGACAAAAAGAAGGCGTACAGGCTCTGGGATCCAACCAATAGGAGGATAGAGATCAGCCGCGATGTCACATTCAATGAATCTATTATATTAAAATCCCCAACAATCGTCAATCCAGAAGATCGAGAATATGTCATTGAAGCGATTATCGGAGAATGCGAGATTGATGAAAAAAGGCAATATCTGGTTAAATGGCTAGGCTATGATAATGATGACAACACCTGGGAGCCAATCAAACAATTGATCGATACTGAAGCTCTACAAATTTGGTGAGATCGCATGTCAGAAGCTAATTTAATTGAATCGACCGATGACCCAATGACCTACAAGGAGGCAATTTCTCTGCCTGATGCAAAGCTTTGGGAGGAAGTGATCAATCAAGAGCTTAAATCACTTAAGAATAATGATACGTGGACGATTGTACCTGAGGTGCCTGCGGGACGCAAGCCAATTGGATGCAGATGGGTATTTAAAAAGAAACTCAACACTGATGGATCGGTTGCCAGGTACAAAGCAAAATTAGTGGCCAAGGGATATTCACAACAGCAAGGAATTGATTACGATGAAACATTTGCTCCTGTGGCGAAATTCACGTCAATCAGGGCACTTTTATTGATCGAAGCAACCTTAAACTTAGAAATTCACCAAATGGACGTAAAAACTGCATTCCTGAATGGCGATCTTGATGAAGAGATCTACATGACGGTATCTGAAGAAATCGACCAATCGGAGCTGTCACCGAGAGCTGTGTGTAAGCTCAATCGATCACTGTATGGACTAAAGCAATCACCTCGTATGTGGAATTAGAAGATCAACAAATATCTCAGCCAATCAAATTTTACAAGACTACAATCGGATCACAGCATTTATCTAAAGAGAAGACTAGATGATCAATATCAATTACTGATAATTATTGCCATATATATCGATGATCTACTAATTCTGGCTGATTTGATGGAAACAATGAACAAATTCAAGGCAGAACTTAGCAATGCATTTGATATGACGGACTATGGCGAAATTAAATATTTTTTGGGTATTCAAGTCATGTACGATCGAAAAACATACATGATCACAATTGATCAAAGCCACTTCACCAATCAAATCATTACAAGGTTTAACATGATGGACGCAAAGCCAATCAGCACACCCCTTGATCCATCCATTCAACTCAAAGCTGAAGGAGGAAAATCCGCAGACCAAAGTCTATTCAGACAAATAATCGGCAGCATAATGTACCTAATGATCAGGACAAGACCTGATCTAGCTGCTGCTGTCAGTATCATTAGTCAATTTTCAGCCAATCCAATGCAAGAACATCACTACACCCTCAAACGATTATTAAGATATATTAAAGGAACAGCCAATTATAAGCTGTGCCTTGGATGCGATCAAGATCTAAGACTGATCGGGTTCAGTGATGCTAACTGGGGAGGAGACATTAACATACGACGATCAACTACGGGATATATTTTCAACCTATCAGGAGGAGCCATCAGCTGGTCAAGCAAACGCCAAGCAACTGTTGCCCTATCAACAACTAAGGCAGAATATATGGTATTAGCTCATACGACAAAGGAAGCCATTTGGCTACGCACCCTATTGGATGAGCTAGGATATTTGCCAAATCGTGCAACAACCTTATTTAAAGATAACCAATCAGCAATCGCCCTCGCTAAAAATCCAATTAATCACACTCGATCAAAGCATATCGACATTCAGCACCACTTTATTCGAGAGAAAGTTGAATCAAAGGTGATAGATATCGTTTACATGGCGATAGATGAAATGATCGCTAATGCATTAACCAAGCCACTTGCGCGACCAAGACTTGAAATGTTGATCGCAAAAATGGGCTTACGTAACTAACATTATTTCTTTAAAAATTTTATATTCTTTATCACGTCATTCTTATTACTTAAGTAGTATTTTATATATAATTATTTGCAGTGAATGTACTTCATGGATGACATTTGTGATGTATAGTTGAACACTTCATTTTTATTCTTTTATTTTTTATTTATTTATTTTATCAAGATATATCAAGCAGGGGGAGTGTTGTAATTACTAGCTTATTATATCTCTCCTATCAATGATCGATGTATCAACAATCGATCATACGTCACTCAATTGTGGCTTAGACGATCTTTGTTTGTATCGACCAATCATAATTTAGCATTAATAAATACATGCATATTGGCTTTATAAGCCAATGTGCTCTTTACTCCAAATACACACATTCGAAGATCAAATTTCAACACTATGACCTTGTCATCGGAAATAACTGGTTAAAGAAAGTACAGGCAGTAATCGACCTCGGTGCATGCAAAATGCGAATTACCTGGAAAGGACGACATTACGAAATACCTGTCGACTTAGAAAGAGGAGTCTACCTACAAATGATAGAAAGCGATGATGAGAACAAACAAAAAGAATTCTTCATGATGCAAATCATACGAACTAACCAGAAGGCCAAACCCTTGGAACGAAAAAGTGAACAGGCTGCAGGATTTGATCTATCTACCGTCAAGGACATCGAATTGCAACCAGGAGAATCGTGCATAGTTGGGACAGGAATCGCCGCAAAAATACCTTAAGGACATTATGGTCAAATCAAACCAAGGAGTTCCCTGGCAGTTGCCAGAATTATAATTGACACAGGAGTTACCGATGCAGATTACACAGGCGAAATCAAGATTGTAGTTGTCAACCGACACCGATTCAACATAGCCAAACTCTATAGAGGAGACCGAATCGCGCAGCTTATAATTATACCTATCTGGACAGGTAAGGCCGTGGAAGTAATCAACCTCGAAGAAACAACTAGAGGAAACAAAGGGTTTGGATCTACTGGAATGAATATCACAAAAATCATGACGGAACTTAAGCATGCACCCAAAACGGCAAATAAGAAGGCATACTCTTTCGGAGAACAGCTCGGCGAAGAAGAAAAGAAGGAGTTACAAGAACTCATCAACGAATACTCTGACATATTCGCAACAACCTTCGAGGAGATCAATCTGAAACCACCAAAGTATTTTCATCACATCAATGTTCAAGAACATCCTCCGATCAAATGTGCACCATACCGAACACCACCAGCATATATCGAATGGCAACAAAAAGAAATCGACGATATGGTCAAAGGAGGAATGGCAGCCAAGACAGACAGCCCATAGGGATTTCCAAACGTCATCACACCTAAGAAAGGATTAGAAGCCGGAACCTTTGCTCCAAGGATGTGTACCAACTTTAGGAAACTGAATGACATCACTAAAAAAGACGCCTTCCCGATACCAAGAATCGACGATACTTTTTCAAAGATACCAGTTCGTGCAAGCCTCTATACAACTCTCGATATGACCAGCGGATATTATCAAATGGGACTTGATGAAGAATTACAGGAAATCGCTTCATTCGTAACCCCACAAGGCCATTGGAAATATCTACGAATGCCGTTTGGACTCAAGAATGCCCCAGCAAGCTTCCAGAAAATGATGACTAAGATATTCAGAGATCTCATTAGAAAAACGTTATTGGTGTACATTGATGACATTACGATATTCACGGTAACATTCCCAGACCACATTAAGGCATTACGCAAAGTGTTCAACCAAATGAGAACTGAAGGTCTTTATTTGAAACTAAAGAAATGTACATTTGCTGTGGAAAAAGTTACAATGCTCGAGCACATCATCGACAAAGAAGGAATCCGAACTGATCCAGCCAAAGTGGAAGCCATTACCAAGTTCAAGAAACCTACCAATCGAACAGAGATGCATGCCTTTTTGGGACTAGCCTCGTACTACCGATGATACATACGCAATTTCACAAGCTTAGCCGAACTGCTATATGCAACCCTCACAAAAAGCTACAATTGGGTAGAAATCGATGAAGAACAAAACGAACTCGAGCAAGAGGCGCTCAACGCATTAAAGAAGGCTCTGGCAACTGCACCTGTACTGGCAAAACCAAACTGGACAAAGCTTTTTAAGCTTTATACCAATGCAAGCACAATAGGAGTAGGAGCAATTCTCTCACAAGACGACACCAAGAGCTTAGAATGAGTAATTTGTTATGCAAGCAGAGGAACACGCGGCGCTGAGAAAAATTACGAATCGACCAAGTTGGAGTGTCTCGCAGTTGTATGGGCAGTCAAGTGGTTCAGATATTATCTCATTGGATGACACTTCGAAGTTATCACAGACTATTCGGTGCTTAAATGGTTATTCAACAGACCCGATCCAAGCGGGATGTATGCATGGTGGATCATGACGCTTCAAGAATACGATTTTATGGTGAAATTCAGAAAAGGGAAAGTAAATCAAAATGCCGATGTACTTAGCAGAATGCCATTATTGGATACCCAAGGTGGGGCGCAGCAATGAATGCAACACTATACTACGATCTAGTAATTTGGTTGACGAGGAGGGAAATCAGAGAAGAGATGGAGGATTGGACGAAGAACATTTTATTAACCACTGGCAGACAGTACAAAATTCAGGACAATTTATTATACCGTAAAAAGGAGGGATGCATTATTCCAGTAATTCAGGAGAAGGACGTATCAAACATTTTATCATTAGCACATAATCATCCGTTATCTGGACACGTGGGCCAGGACAATACTCTATATCGACTCAGGAATTCGGCATGGTGGCCCAGAATGCAAGACGATGTAACCAACTTTGTACAAAATTGCAACACATACCAAAAACGAGCAAGAGCAAAAGACACGCCCCGAGCCGCTTCTGCAACCATCAAGGCTGAGCTATTTTTGCACATTGGGATAGACGTCATGGGACCCATGCCAGTAATATTAATGGGAAAAAGATATATTATTTTAGCAGTAGATTTCTTTACAAAATATCTGGAGGCAATAGCAGTTGAAGATGCAGACGCACAGACAGTAGCCAAATTCTTACATACCGACATTATTTGCCGATATGGGGTACCGAAAGAAATAACCAGCGACTGAGGTACGGAGTTTCTGAACGAATTAATTAAGGAACTCGAGCGAACTTACCATATCAAGCATATCCGAACAACGTTGTACTACCTATAGGGAAATGGCCAAACCGAGCACACCAACCAGACGGTCAAGAATATCTTGGCAAAGATTATTGATCAAGAAGCAACATGGGATCATTACCTCGATAGTGCTCTTTTTGCAGTTCGAACCATTCGCCAAGCATCAACAAAGTTCAGCCCCTTCGAGCTTGTATATGAGAGATTGCCAAACCGAGAGTTCCACTACCCCGAAAAGGATAATGGAACGTATGATGATCACTTGTAGGCTTACGTTGCACGAGATATCAGCAGACTACAATTAATCCGAAAGAAGGCATCCGTATTCATCGACAAGGCACAAGAAAGACAACGGATGAACCAAAATAAGAAGGCAAATGCGACCCCCTTGCATATCAGAGATTAAGTCCTCATATATCGAAACATAGTAGAATCGTCATAGTCGGCTAAATTACAACCGAAATGGGAAGGACCATACTATGTACAGGCTATAAAAGAGAGTACAATTTGGCTTAGGAGACTCAACAGTTCTATTCTCCCCACCCCGGTTCACTAAAGCAAAGTAAAAATCTATCATGCCCAACAAACGCAGCCCAAAGAAGGACGTGGAAAAAGCGATGAAGGAAGCGCTAATGAAAGGATCCGAGACCATCGACTGGACACCCCTCGACCAAGAGGAAGATCCCGAAAAACTCCTTCTACTTAGCCAACAGTACCATGAATGGTTGTGCCGTCAAAATCGCGCAACTGATGCTACAATCTGGTTCTATCAAGGACAAGCCCGAAGCCTACATTGCAAAAATAGAAAACAAGAAACGGTACTGCCTAAATTTGTAAAAGAGATGGCTGACAAGATCTATGCTCTCTTCTTAGGCTATGAATGGCTTCTTTCAGGATTCTATGGGAGAACCATCGACATTTCCAAACTGACCCTTGCTGAAATTACTCAAATCCGTCAGGCTATAGAGGAAGAGATTATCCTTTTGCCTTTTAGTCTCGAGGACGAGACATTCCCAGTTGAGCCCCCAGATGTGATGGCCAACCCCTAACTTGACTGATTTTCATGAAATTGTACTATGCTTGATTTAGAAAGTCATTGTAACACTTTGTTCCCTCCCTTTTATTTCGGCATGATGCCTTTTATTTCAGCATAACATCTTTTATTTCGGCACGATGCCTTTTATTTCAGCACGACGCCTTTTATTTTAGCAAAAGAGTCACTTCACAATGATTGGATTGTATTTTCATAGCGAAGTCTTTTAGTCTTTCAATTTGTATAAATACTCCCTCTATTTCTATCTAAATAAATCAGTTTTGCACAGAGTCTTGGAATATCTCAATATCAGTCATAGTAAAGCCTGAAGAGTACAGCACGAAGCTGTAGTAAGGATACACAAAGGGAGATATCGCGTCCATAATTCTGAGCATTCTCACTTAGTACATACGAACGAACGAATAACCGGTTATTGGTACATTTGTCACATTATATTAGATATCTAAAATTACTAATATTGTGGCAACAAATTCACAGGACTTCAGTTCTTCATTGTAGAGCATACATAGCTTTACTAAGCTTTGACATCTTACATAATACATATATCAGTGATATATAATATATGAATATTATATAACCTCTTAGAAAATAACTCCTTAGATTATTATACAATCATATAGCTCTGAATCATTTTCTATCTTAACTCTTGTATTTTTGAGTATTTGAGCTTGAATTCTCTACTCCCTTTCCTTTCTTTTATTCTCTATGATAGTATTTATACTTTGTACTTAGCTATTCATTCTACCATTCTGTATTATTATTCTATATAAATAGCTTGATATTTTACTTCAATAAAAAGCAGTTGAAATTGTTGTCTTCTTATTAATTATATATATGCAAAAGCCTCAGAACAGCTCCAAAATAAAAATAAATCAGTGCTCTTATCCTTATTATCTTGCTCAATGTCTACTTTTTTTTATTATTGTATTTTATATCACAATATATATTGAAATTTGATCTTTGAATGTGTGTTTGGAGTAAAGAGCACACTAGTTTATGAAGCCAATATGCATATATTTATTAATGCTAAAATATGATTGGTCAATACAAACAAAGATCGTCTAAGCCACAATTGAGTGACGTACGATCGATTGTTAATGATGGGAGAGAGAGATATAATAAGCTAATAATTTCAACACTCCCCCTGCTTGACATATCTTGATAAAAATAAATAAATAAAAAAATAAAAGAATAAAAATAAAATATTCAACTATACATCACAAATGACATCCATGAAGTATATTTACTGCAAATAACTATATGTAAAATACTATTTGAGTGATAAGAATGACATGATAAAGAATATAAAAGTTTTTAAAAGGTTAGTTACATAAGCCTATTTTTGCGATCAACATTTCAAGTCTGGGTTGCACAAGTGGCTTGGTTAATGCATTGGTGATCATTTCATCTATCGCCATATAAATGATATCTATTACCTTTGATTCAACTTTCTCTCGAATAAAGTGATGCTGAATGTCAATATGCTTTGATTAAGTATGATTAATTGGATTTTTGGTGAGGGCAATTGCTGATTGGTTGTCTTCAAATAAGGTTGTTGTACAATTCGGTAAATATCCTAGCTCATCCAATAAGGTGTGTAGCTAAATGGCTTCTTTCGTTGCATGTGCTAATGCCATATATTCTGCCTCAGTTGTTGATAGGGCAACGGTTGGTTAGCATTTGCTTGACCAGCTGATGGCTCCTCCTGATAGGTTGAAAATATTGTTGAAATTTGATCTTCGAATATGTGTTTGAAGTAAAGAGCACACTGGCTAATGAAGCCAATATGCGTGTATTTATTAATGCTAATTTATGATTGGTCAATACAAAACAAAGATCGTCTAAGCCACAATTGAGTGATGTATGATCGATCGTTGATGCATTGATCATTGATAGGAGAGATATAATAAGCTAATAATTACAACACTCCCCCTGCTTGATATATCTTGATAAAAAATAAATAAATAAAAATAAAAGAATAAAAGTAAAGTGTTCAACTGTACATCACAAATGTCATTCATGAAGTACATTTACTGCAAATAATTATATATAAAATACTACTTGAGTAATAAGAATGATGTGATAAAGAACATAAAATTTTAAAAAATGTTAGTTACGTAAGTCTATTTTTGCGATCAATGTTTCAAGTCTTGGTCGCACAAGTGGCTTGGTTAATGCATCAGCGATCATTTCATCTGTCGCCATATAAACGATATCTATCACCTTTGATTCAACTTTCTCTCAAATAAAGTGGTGCTGAATGTCGATATGCTTTGATCGAGCATGATTAATTGGATTTTTGGTGAGGGCGATTGCTGATTGGTTGTCTTCAAATAAGGTTGTTGCACAATTCGGCAAGTATCCTAGCTCA
>RBNK01001983.1:0-12589 GCA_003990785.1 Endogone sp. FLAS-F59071 | reverse complement strand
CCCCCCAAAAAAAAAAAAAAAAATATTTCCCCTCTTGCGATTGCTCATTCTCCTTCTCCTGAACGCGCGCTCTCTCTCTCTCTCTCCTGTCTAGTGCACGATGTTGGCCAATCTTCCGCGAATCGTTGTGGCCCTATCGCTACTGCTTTTGCTGGTCGGGAACATATCCGCCCAGACCGAAATGATCAATGGAGAATCATGCACAAACACGCTCACGCAACCGCCTCATACTCACAGTGATGGATGTGAAGATGTGACTACAACGAGTGCAGCTCCGGCCGTCACTGGCGGCACCGTTACCGTCCAGGGACCTACTTACACAATCTACACAACCGCCCAGATACTCACCATTCTCACCACCGTCCCAACCGCTACGCAATACGTCACAATCACTCAACCCTCCACCGTCAGCTCCAGGTTGCCTGTCGTGGAGACAGTCACTGTTCCTGTCGCCCATACCATTACTACTCTGGCATCCGTGACAATTGAGACCGCTGTCGGCAGCCCCACCCCAACCATTACCGAAACCACAGTCATCACATCTTTGGAAACAATCGTCACTCAGGTTCCGAGCACCATTGTCACCACCGTGGTCCCGAGCGCCACTACCGTTCCACTTGTTGAAACCATTACGACTCTTGAAACAATCACGGCCCTCACCACCCTCGGTATCCCCCCGACGGCTACCGTTCTGACAACCTACACAACTTTGGCCACTATCACCACCACAATCGCCTCCTTTGAAACCATCACTACTTACGAAACTCTCACTCTTCTGATCACCCTTGGCACTCCGACCCCGACCCAAACGCTCACCACAACTATCACAAACCTGGTAACCGTTACGGTACCAGCTCCCGCTGTCCGGACCATCACAACTCTCGAAACTATCACAGCCTACACCACCATCAGTGGTTCAACCCCGACCACGGCCCTAACAACCATCACAACCTTGGAAACTCTTACTACCGCAGTCCCTGTCACTGAAGCCATCACGACCCTCGAGACCATCACGCTTCTTCTCACCCTCGGTAGCCCTACCCCTACCCTTACGACCGCGACGACTATAACAACGCTCGTAACCCTCACGGTCCATGCCACCCCGGAAGCCAATTCGACCGTTCCCCTTAATTTCCAGAATAATATCCCAAGTGACTATGGTCATGTTCCCGTCCCCACACCCGTCCAGAATGCCAGCACCGAGTATATACGGCTTTTTGGCGATGGTTTCCTGTATTACGAGGCCGAGCGTTCCGGATACCTGCCTGCAGATAACCGTATTTCATGGTATGAAGAGACGAAAATTACATGTAATAAATGGTTTTATAATTTGTTACACATGCTGACAAGATAGGATCCCTCTTTCTCAGGAGAAACAATTCCGGCTTGAACGACGGATCTGACAATCACGTCGACCTGGTTGGGGTATGCAATCTTTAGGCTACGCACCCTTCTTCCATGTTAATGTGGTAATCGATAATTTTCATTGTCTAATGCATCTCTTCACAATGCATCTCTTCACAATGGCTCGACATGCAGGGTTACTACGATGCAGGCGGCTACCTCAAGTTCACTTTTCCGCTGTCCTTCACCCTGAGTATCTTATCGTGGGGATCCGTTGAATACATTCAAGGTGAATAATGTGCTCTTTTTTTTTTTTTTTTTTTTTTTTTTTTTTTTTTTTTTTTTTTTTTTTTTTTTTTTCAAAGTGACTGTTCTCTCTCTCTCTTGCTGACACCATATACCTGATTCTCATCGTCTCAAGCATACGTCACGGCAAATCAAACGGAATACCTTAGGTCTATGATTCAATGGGTGAGATAGGCTTCTTTTTAAATAACATGCAGAACCTATTAATGAAGTCAAATGTTCATGCACTAATGCATCCTCCCTCATTCAGGGTACCACGTGGTTGATTAAAGCGCACGCGAGCGTGGATACGCTCTACGTCCAGGTAAGTTGAATACAAGTACCAAATGTAGTGCATACAAACATGCCCGCCTATCTAACCGCTGTTCCTATCTCTCCTCCCGTGCAGGTCGGAAACGTCACACTTGATGAAAGCTATTCGGGTAGGTATCTTTTCGCTCTCTCCACCTCTCTTGAACCACCAACACTAGTGCTCACATGAACACCTTCTCAAACTGCTCATACAGGCCCCGACACTGGCATCCCTACCCCACGCCCCTCCTATTTCGTTAACTCGACTCATACGGGCACCGACGTTGTTGCTGAAGCCGCCGCGGCCTTTGCGTCTGCCTCCGTGCTGTTTACGGTGTTGGGCAATGTCACACAGAATTCCAACGATACGGCCTACGCGGCTCTATTGCTGACACACGCAGAGCAACTCTTTGACTTTGCCGTCAATGCAAAGCCGTATAACATGTACCAGACGTCCGATACGGCATTGAATGGGAAGTACATAAGCACTGGTGGGTAGTTTTTTTTTTTTTTTTTTTTTTTTTTTTTTAATTAATGCATTGTTTACACAGCGTATGCACTTTATATATCCTCATTGGTTTATTTTCCATCATTTAAAATTCTTAGGCTACACCGACGAGCTCTTCTGGGCCTCTGTGCATCTCTACCGCGCAACCAAAAATGTTACGTATCTAGATACCGCACGGCAATTCTACACCAGCTTTAACCTTTCAGGCTCGACACGCGCCGTCAACTGGGACTGGAAAACTGGCGCGGCATACGTGCTGATGGCCGAGCTGACCTACGGTGACGTCGTGACTGGCTTGCAAGCCACCAACGATTCGGCCTCCTGGCAACTCATTGCCGAGCAGTTCCTTGATTCGATCACAAATGTCACAGAACAGGTCTCAACCCAGGGCGCGTACCTGACTCAAGGAGGATTGTGGTGGTACAACGGGGAGAGGTAAGTAAAGTATTTTGAAGATACTTGCGATATGCGCGTTAAATTATTCCTAACACTTTTTCTTCCTATCTTAATGATTTTTTTAGCGAAGGAAATTCTCTGAGTATCTCAATGACCCAATCAATGCTTCTCTTCCTCTACTCCTCCTCGGTACTGCGTCGCATCTCTGGTTCTTCGCAGCAGGGCTCCGCGGCAATCCGCGCGGCACGCTATGAGACGTTCGCACAGACACAGATAGACTATATGCTGGGTCTCAACCCATCGGAGGTGATGTTCATGGCCGGTGAAAGGCCAAACTCGCCACAGAACCTTGATTCATCTCTGCTTGGTAGCGAAGTCATCTCTAGTAACGTGACCCTGCCCCCAAAGAGATTATTCGTGTTAAAAGGAGGTATGTAGTTAAGGAAGTGTCGCGGTTTGCCGGTGAGGGTTTCCCCTTTTTATCAAAGAAATCCCTAATATCCTGCGGATGTATTCAACCAAACTTTACAGCTCTTGTCTCTGGCCCTAACAACTTGGACAGTTTCGACGATAACAGTTCCGACGCCAACTCGACCTTGGTGGGACTTCAATACAACGCGCCGCTGCAAGTGCTTCTCGCGCGCCAGGTCATCTACAGCACCAAGAACCCCTTCTATATTGCCTTAACTAATACTAATAGTAGTACACCAGCCGGCGCAACTCTGACTTCGTCAAATAATGGCTTCCCGGTCTGGGCTATTGTGCTAATCGTCGTTCTCGGGGTCTTGCTCCTACTCGCGCTACTACTCTGCCTGTTCTGTTGCATGCGCCGGAGGAACAGGGCTGCCGCGGCTGGCGCTCCGACGAACCAAGCTTCAATCGGCACCGCTACCGCGGCCGCTGCTGGACCGGACAGGGCCATGGCCGCCCCGGAGATGACTGAGGTTGTGGTCGCGGAGGAGGATACGGCCCTGGCTAATACCGCACCAAGCGGCGGCGCCTTTGAGGTCACAACGGAGGAGCTCGACGAAGTCGAAATTCCCGTTTTTGCGGGATCGGACGAGGCCCCCACCAACGAGAGCGGTTTTGCGGTCGAATCTGAAGAGCTGGAGGATGCCACCGCCGCCGCTGCTGCTGCTGCAGCTGCCCAAGCTGCCGAAAGCAAGAAGAAAGGCGGTTGGCTGTTCGGGAAGAAGAAGGCAGCCAAAGATGAGGTGCATGGCTTCCCAGTCGAGACAACGTCGCTGACGGCAGGTGCTGTTGGATCAGAGGCTGAGGTCGAAGAAGTTGATATTGACGATGTTGAGATCAATGGTCCCGTAGATGAGATCGCAATTGCTGGCGCCGCGACAACGTCGGCAGCGAACATCGGGATTAATAAGGACGCAGCTGCCGCAACGGGAGTGTTCGGAGGCGCTGCACGGGAAGAGAAGGTAGAAATTGATGAAGTCGATACCATTACCACAAAGAAGGTTGGATTCGCTGGCGCCGCCGCCGCTGCCGCCGCTGCATTGGTAGGTCGTGGCAAGGGCGCCGCCGGAGCCAAGGAGATTGAGATCGACGAAACCGATGTCACCACGATCAGGGAGGTCGAGCTTGGTACCGGAGGAAGAAAAGGATTCAGAGGCGCCGGGGCTGAAGAGGTCGAGATCGATGAAGTCGACGTCACAACCACCAAGATAGACGAACTTAGTGGCGTTGGAGTAGGAGGGTTGGCGGGCGGTGCTGTGTCGAAAAAGGGATTCAGCGCCACGAGAGGAGGCGGTAAGGAGGTTGTGATCACAGAAGTCGACATTTCACCAAAGGGGAAACTCACGCGTACAAAGACAGAGACGGAGACAGTTTCAGATGGCCCCGGCAAGCTCACCCGCACGACCACTACCATCACCACCACCACCAGTGGCAAAAAGTGATTCCGTTGACCTTCATATAATCACTAGTGTGTAATAACAGATGTAGAAGAGACATCAGAAATCGTGTTTAGCAATAGAAATGCGAGGAATTAGTGTTTAGTTTACTTTAATTTGCTTCCCGTCCTCTTATTTATTATTAGTTTTCTCTTTGTATTCTGCTGAAGAAAAAAAAAAAAGGATAAAATTAATTAGAAAACGCCCATTGCTTTGCTTACGATATAATTACCTTGCAAGGAGTTTTCTATGTTGATACGTGTGGCATAGCTTTATAAATTTCCTTGGAAAAATTTAAAAAAAAAAAAAAAAAAAAAAGCGATCAGTCAACCCCAGTTGATATCACTTTGCCAAGACAAGCAAAAGCGGTTATGTATTATATGAATAGTAAACGTAGAGTCAGTATCCAAACATCAAATAGTTTAAATTGTTCTTTATAGTAATTATTTGAAAGTATAATTTTTTGTTATTGAGGATTTTGCTAGCAAATTATAAATAGGATTTATGAACAAGTTTAACCTTTGCAAAAGCTCAAAGCCAGTCTTTCACTTGCCCTTCCCCCCCCCCCACGCGCACACACACACACACACAAAAACAAGCTCGCATTCCTTTTCCGCAAAGGGATACTGAGCCACAGGAGTCTCTCGTGGTATATGTGGCAACATGATTAAATTTTTCTTAGAATGGGCTCATATTAGGGTCAATTTACGTTACTGGTATCTTGGTATCTTGGTATCTTTAATTCGACGTACTAATTAAATAAATGTGCAAGCGGAAGCGTCCCGTATCATGCCAATAAATGATTAGATATGTTATATCCATCACAATTTACTTTCTATTATATATACTATTACAAATTCAGTGGTGACACGTGCAACCTGCCTGCCTCACTTGAGCCACACGCTAATCTCCATGCCGTCTCGTTCCACGCCCTCATAATATTCGAGCCAGCTCTCGACGAATCGGGTCTGATATTTCGTTGGCTCAGAGCGCACGTACTCAAGGTAATCCGGTGCGCCAGGGAGAATGACATTATCTGCAATGATGGTAGTACCCTGAGAGTTTTTTTTTTTACCATGAGGCCGTAAATCCGTAAGTGTCCATTTTTCGAATGGTTGATAAAAATTTTCAAGTCGACTTACAGTGTGAAATGCTCCACTTTTCTCTAGCAGCTGAAGATCACGTTTGTACACAGTCTTGGAATGATCGATAACGACAAAATCAAGCTTGCCGAACAAGTTGAATGTCGATGGAAATTCCTTGATGCTTTCGTCGGACGAACCTTTTATGATCTACGCACGTCAGACAGCGGCTTGGTGAAATGAGGAAATGAAAAAACAAAAAAATACGAAAAGAGAGAAGAGAGAAATAATCGTACAGTAATGACATCAGAGAGCCCCGCAAATTCGATCACCTTGTTATGGGGAAATAAAGCAATTAGGAAGGGCCTTATCCGGAACTCGTTCCCACTAAGAGAAAATCATGTGGACGCAAACCTGGGCGGCGATATTTGCATGCGTTTCGGAAATCTCGAGCGAGTAGTACTTTACATCCTGGATTCCAAGTGTGTTCTTAACGTACGAAGCGAATCGAATAGCGCTATAGCCGAGATAGCATCCAATCTCCATGATTATCTTTGATGATATCGGTAAATGGCGAGCCTGGTCAACATTGAATTTACAGGAAATCACATATATAATTAGATGCGGGGAGTTTCTTACCTTTGGCCTCTTCTCCTGGAGCACTTCCTCAACAATCGGGCTCTTTTCAGGGCCAATATTCATCAACCAGTGCCGTTTAATGGCAAAGTTATGAGTCTCCTCGATTATGGAATCCGGATTATTGCGCTCGGCATGGGTTAAAATGTATTCTAGGTATTTCTCTTCCTCTGTGTGCGAAAGGTATCAAGGGAACATGCATTCAATGTTGATATTCGCCTTTAGCCCTTGCTCTCTCTTCCATTTGGCAAGAGGAACGTGAGTGCTTACTTGTGGCACTCTCGTGTGCAATTGTTTGAGGTTGTGTAGTTTGGGTCATTGTTGTGTTGACCTGTCCGCTAAGATTGATCGACATTTAGAGGAAGCTTGTGGATATTTATTATATTTTGAGATGTGGTTATTGCATCACCATGGGTGATTTCGGCCCGTTATTCCGCGATCATCACGGTAAATTTTTGCCGTAAAGAGCCACTTGCAACGCGGTCTTTCGGTGTCGGCGAGTTTAGAGAGGAGGTTCTATGAATTAGTCCCGGTTTGAGTAACGAATATACTAGTTGTCCCGAACAGATTAAATTTTCAAGCTAACTAGCTTCAGGGAGATTCGGGCATAGTGACCTCGCGACCGCTCACTGGCAGAGTAAGTCTAGAACACCACCCTAAGCCTGATTTTTGCCGTCGCGAGGTTTGTGAGGGCTAGAATGTGCAACGCGAGTTTCGGTACCCAAAGCGCACGTTACGTCAAAAAAAAATCGGGTGGAGGTAAAAATCAGGTTTAGGAAAAAATCCGGTGGTACTTGTCCCTGTTGTGTACAAATTTATATCACCAAGTATTTGCCGGACATTCCTACCGCGAGCAACAAAGACTTTTGTCTATTGGAAATAAAATAGTATCATTGTGTCAAATTTGGTCAGTATACAAGTTGCTGCAGCCACTGAATAGAAGAGGCATAGTACGGAGTCGGATTTTCAAAATATTATTGTCTTTAACCAAATTATGATGGCTGCAGAAAATTTGTGACATTGCAATCATTTTAGGATCTAATCGAGAAGTGGCTTTAACTTGAGTCACATTGGCAGCAAGTATAATGATTACATGTATCACCATTTTCCTTCACCCTGTTCTAAGGAACTCTGGTCCGCCATCCCAGGGTGTATAACAGGGTGTCAAAGCGCAGCGGTCGAACTGGATCGGCCTTTTTTTTTTTTTTTTTTTTTTTTTTTCGGTTCGTTGCGGGGTATTATGCCAAATTCATAAAGATTGTCCCCGTAACATTCGATCGGTCGAGGATTCTTTTTTGACCGGGACACGGCGATCCGGAGCGGCAAAGGCTTTTTTATCGTGGATACCAAACAAAATGTCTCAGACAGTGTATACCATTAAAATATTTGACGAAATTTTAGGTACGTCAAACTGGGGAACAAAGCTGTTGTACGATACGACTGCAATATATCAATTGTACTCCTTTTTGTTTGTGGCTTTGTTATTTGTTTGTTCTCCCAGTCTCGGAAACGACCCGTGCAGAGGAAATATACTATCTGTCAAGCGCTCGAACGCTCCCCCCCCCCCTACTGGTATATCCGTCCTTCGGTCCTTCGGGCCATCGGATAGTCTAAAAAAGAGAAATCAGCGGATCAAAATTTTACGCCTAGTGTCGCGTGCTTGACATCTGGCTTGTGTTGACCCCGGATTCAAAATTTGTTGAGCAGCAGTTTTGCAGGGGTAAAAGTTGCAGAAATAAACCCCAAGTCATGTACGTATCGTATCATGCATGGTTAGGAGAGAATGTAAAGAGCAAAAGATTTAATTGACTCGAAATGCTAGCTCGCTTCGAGTCTGTTGGATATATAGAATTTGCGTCTTTGGTTCCAGGAGCCTGTCAATCATTATCCTTTTTTTTTTTTTTTTTTTTTTTTTGAGTTGCGCGATCTCAACGTCAAAATCAAAAACAAACCACTGGGCTCTTTGGAACACAACCTAAATCCTTTCGAGAAGCGAGGGGCTGTGCTGACCGTGCGTCATGCACGTTATGCACCCACGTCATTGGCCCCACGTTTTCAGGGGCTTGCATATCACCAGAGCGAGCGGATCTGATATACATGTATCCAGTGCTTGCGTAAGTGCCGGGTTGGGTTGTAACTGATAACACAGTTTGGAGAAAGCATAAATTTTACGGACTCTTTTTCCTACATCAAGTGGCCTCAAGTTTTAAAACTGCCAGAATGAAATAAATGAATAAATGGGAGAGAACATACACAACAATATTGTTTCTTTCTTTTCTTTTTTCTTTTCGCTAAATTCCCACGTAATTTGGCGAACATCTTTGCTAGGTTCGGATCTACGTTTCAAAATGAAACTAAAAGTTTATAATTCGTAATGTGCGATGAGAAAAACCTTGGCACCCCTGCTCCCTTCCGTTCCCTCCGCTCCCTCCCCCAATCGTCAAGCATCGCGTCCGTAGTTTTGCAGAAGCGTGAGTTTATCGTGCTTTCAAATGCTTGGCAGCAGGTCATAGAATTAGTTTCATTTGATTGCCTTTTGGCTGTGCCACCTTTTTTGATTTCTGTATTAGTAAAGCCTATTCCGTTTCCATTTATTTTTTTAGTTGCTTTTCTGCATTAATAAAACCTATTCCATTTTAATTTTAATTTTTAATTTTTTAATTTTTGTTGTTGTTGGTCATCTTGTATTGCTTGGTTATGGACTCCTTCGTTTAGCCCCTTTCCTATCTTTGATAGGGAGATATCTTTGGACAAGCATTATTCAAGAGTCCAAGGGGTGGGGAGGTGGGGGAGTTAAATGAAATTTGTGCGATCGCATCGTCGCATCGTACAAGCGACCCATACATCAAAGACTGAATCCGGCGGGCAAGACGGAGTCCGATATCTCCGGAGATAAAAATAAACCTTTCGTTTTTTTCTTTCAGGTAAACTCTTACCACTTGTATGGTATAACCCGCCAGAAATGAACTAAAAAAACCGAGTGTGCTGAAAGGAATCCATTTTTGGAAATTTCCTTTAAATGGTTGCTATTGGGATTTTGAAAATAATTTAGCAAATGTGTACTTTCCCCCCTGTCATGGAATAATAATAAAGCAAAGAGTTCCTCGAGGTTTTATTACTCCAGAGGAAAGCGCCACTGGGTCTGGTGCCACCCCACGATAACCCTATAAATAGAATCGCTGTGGCAATAGAAACAGTATACAACGTGCAACATGCACCAGACCCTGGCCTCGGTAGTACAATCATTTATGGAAGGTTACATCCGCTTGCACCGCAGTCTGCACTTGTCCACCCAGTTTTCCATCGTTTGGGCCCGAAAATTTTCTGAGTCAGAAGTATACATAGTTGATAGTTGGCTGCAGACCTTCACAAATTCTCAACAAATTACAACCATTTGACATTCTTTAAAAATTGGAACCATATAGTTTGGGTCAACCTCTAAATTTTCCTACAAGGAGAGAGTGTCGGTCGGGCTTGCTGGACATGTCAAAAAAAAAAACACACAATCAAAATCAAAAAAAAAAAAAAAAAAAAAAAAAACAAAAAAAAAAAAAAAAAAAAAAAAAAAAGTATGGACGAGAAAGGATTTACACACGTCATAAAGCTGATCATGGTGTGGGCTGATCATAACGCGCATCCGGATGGCCCGAAAGGATTCCCACCTAAGAATGTTGACGATCCGTTCGGGAAACAGCGTACAACATGTTGGGGAGTTCATCCCAGCCTCAAACACCAAGTGGGCTTCGGGCGTCCGGAACTTGCTCCTCACGTGTTTACTTCATCCCACGAGGGAAGGATACATGACCTCCCGTTTGTGATGTAACCATAGGTACCTTCAATGATGTTACACAGGGCCGGCTTTCAAAAAATAAGGAGCCAAGGAAAAAAAAAGTAATATGAAAAGAGTAAACGAAAGGAAAAGTTCAAATCAAGCCATTCCACTGTTTCAGTGCCTCTTTGTGAAAGCGCGGAGCCAAGTTACTCTTTGTTTTGGTCCGTGATTTTTGGGACACCAATCGTAGTGTACTTGCATTATTCAACGTCCGAGTACGACCCGAGAGAAGGCCGGTACAGCTAGATAGAATCGTCCCCTTTTCTTCCTTCACTCTCCGTTTACTTGAAAGCCTTCTTAAATCACTTTGGAACCACTGCACTAAATTATCTTATTTCGCAACAATCGCAACCGAATCTCTTTCACCATAACCATCTCCATCTGATCATGCCAAAACAAACAAGCAAAATTGCGGCGGTTGAATCGTCTCAAAAGAACATTGAGATATTACAAGCACCGGTCAAACACTTGGAGAGAACACCGGAAGCACAGCGACGACGTCTGGAACGTATTAGCAATGCTTACGAAGGTAGCTACTCTCAAGGCACGATACTTCTTCAAGCTATCCGGCTTAATGCGAAGCGACCGATGAACGAGCGAATGATAGGTAAGCCCAAGTATATCTAGTTGGTTAATATCAGCATGAGAATGTTTTTTTTTTTTTTTTGCTCGCTGAACTAACATTATTATTTTGGATATTCCTAAAGTCGAAGCAGCAAAAAACATATTGCGTACGTGGGAGCCTGATGTCGTTGATCCAGTACGAATCTACACATTCATCAAGTTTATACAGTACTTTGTCAATAAGACGACGCTCCCTCTCTCGGACATGTCGCTCGATCATGCAATTATCATGTCGTGTGTAAGCAATTCGGCACTTCCGGTTGTGTGTCCGCCAATCGCATTAGTTATGGCAACCGGTTATATTGAAAAACTTAGAAAGGTGAGTAATTGTTGATTTGTTGCTATTAATATTAATAATATTATTATTATTTTCCCTTTTCATTCCATTTGAAATGACAAACGTGAACAAGTTGCTAACGTTATTTAATTTTACTTGTTAATAATCAAAAAAGAGATGCCCAAAGACAATGGTACAAAACGGTTCAACCCAGCGGCTGTTTCTCACGGCTTACAACATTGCCGCGAAGTACATTCACTCGAATCTTGGGGCCGTCATCGCGTCGTCGTTGCTAAGAAATCGAATCAAGAGCACGACAACACCGATCACCGATTTGCCAAAGCCAGATACGCGGCGTTTACAAGTTACCATAGTGAAAACGCCCCTGACACCTACTACTGCGCCTCGTCACTTACCACAGCCTCTCAAATTCTCATCAACCCAAGCCCCACTCTCACCACCTCTGACCCCAACGCACATACCGCCTCGCCCGGCGCCCTATCCTCAGTCCCAACTTCGCCGAGCGCCCGGACCGTACCTCCACCCCCCATCGCAGATCCTCACTCACACGACCGCACAGCTCGCCATGCTTCTCCCACGCACAACCGTGCAGGAACTGACAAAGATGGAACTCGAGTTCTTGCATTTTCTCGATTACGATCTCACGGTACACTCGAGCGCCGAGCTTATGGGGTGGTGGGAACGTTGCGTGGGAATCGATAGGTTACAGATCGTGCCGGATTGTAAAGCTGAAGATTCCATGAGAGATGAGATTTCGGACACAGGATCTAGGGATACGGATGAAGATGAGGTAGTGCCTAATTTGTGAGCACTGTTCTCTTTGATTCTGAGACGCGAAAAAAAAAAAAAAAAAAAAAAATTCTTTTCTTTTTTCCGTAAATAATTTTTTTCTGGACAATACCCTTTTATTTCTATTTCTATATTATTATTGTTATTGTCATTATTCTCCTGTTTACTACATCGGATAGTCTTCCTATGTAAATATCCTCCCTTTTTCAGTTTTGTCCGCTGTAGATAATGTATAAAGGCTTTTTTTTTTTTTTTAGACACGAGACCCAGACGTGTTTGTGTACCCATTCATTCCACGTGTATTTCACAAGTGTATATCTTCAACATACAAATACCCCGTGCCATTCTCCAATATCAATTTTTGCCTTTTACCCATTATTTGTGTTGCCCCAAGGCATTTTTTTTTTTTTTTTTTTTTTTTTGTTGTTTAAATCATATGAAATGAAATGCCAAGTTGGCTTGACGCTATTTGATTTGCCATTATTGTTTAGTATAATTAATTAATTATTTTATACCATATCTGAACGTGAAATGAAAAAAGGAAAAAGTCTGATGACGCAAAAAAAAAAAAAAAAA
>RBNK01001982.1:0-12593 GCA_003990785.1 Endogone sp. FLAS-F59071 | reverse complement strand
AACTTTTTGAAAAAAAAAAATTATTATCACTAAAACTCTTTCATAACTTTATTTATTGCCCTTTTGTCTATAAAAGTATGATTTCCATTTTTTTAATTAGACATCTGGTTGAAAAGCTATTAGAGCTCAAAGATGGATACTTTTACTTTCAACAATAGAAAATTGAGACTGAAAGAAAAACCAATCACTATTGTGACAAATGTACTAATAACTGGTCATTTGTTTGTTTGTTCATTCATTCATTTGTTCATTGAGAATGCTCAGAGTGTCAGATGCAATATCTTCCTTTGTGTATCCTTACTACAGCTTCGTGCTATGCTCTTCAGGCTTTACTATGACTGATATTGAGATATTCTAAGACTCTGTGCAAACTGATTTATTCAGATAGAAATAGAGGGGGTATTTATACAAATTGAAAGACTAAAGAACAACTAATAAAGACTTTGCTATAAAAATTACAATCCAATTGTTGCAAAGAATACATAATGACTCTAGTGGTAGCATTTTGCAGAAATAAAAGTTGTCAAGCAGAAATAAAAGTCATCAAGTAGAAATAAAAGTCGTCAAGCAGAAATAAAAGTCATCAAGTAGAAATAAAAGTCATCAAGCAGAAATAAAAGTTATCAAGCAGAAATAAAAGTTGTCAATAACTAAAAATGGAAGAGGACAGAATGTTATGGTAACTCCCAAATCAAGTATAGTACAAAATTCATGAAAATCAGGTAATTTGGGGGTTGGCCATCACATCTGGGGGCTCAACTGGGAATGTCTCATCCTCGAGACCAAAAGGTAAAAGGGCAATTTCTTCTTCTATAGCTTGGCAAATTTGAGTGATTTCAGCTAGGGTCAGTTTGGAAATATCAACGGTTCTTCCATAGAACCCTGATAGAAGCCATTCATAGCCCAGAAAGAGTACATAGGTCTTATCAACTATGTCTTTCACAAATTTGGATAGTACCATTTCTTGTTTTCTATTTTTGCAATGCAAGCTTCGAGCTCATCCTTGATGGAACCAGTGTTGAAGTTTTGATCTTCAAATGTGTGTTTAGGGTAAAGAGCGCACTGGCTCATGAAGCCAAATATATGTGTATTTATTAATGCTAATATATGATTGGTCAATACAAACAAAGATCGTCTAAGCTACAATTGAGTGACATACAATCAATCATTGATGGGAGAGAGAGATATAATAAGCTAATAATTTCAACACTTCCCCTGCTTGATATATCTCAATAAAAAAATAAAAATAAAATGTTCAACTATACATTACGAATGGCATCCATGAAGTATATTTACTGCAAATAACTATATATAAAATACTACTTGAGTGATAAGAATGACATGATAAAGAAAATAAAAGTTTTTAAAAGAGAAAAACAGTTAGTTACGTAAGCTCATTTTTGCGATCAACATTTCAAGTCTGGGTCACGCAAGTAGCTTGGTTAATGCATCAGCAATCATTTCATCTGTTGCCATGTAAATGATATCTATCACCTTTGATTTAACTTTCTCTCAAATAAAGTAGTGCTGAATGTCAATATGCTTTGATCGAGCATGATTAATTAGATTTTTGGCGAGAGCAATTGCTGATTGGTTATCTTCAAATAAGATTGTTGCACAATTTTGTAAATATCCTAGCTCATCCAATAGGGTGTGTAGCCAAATAGCTTCTCTCGTCGTATGTGCTAATGCCATATATTCTGCTTTAGTTGATGATAGGGCAATGGTTGGTTGGCACTTGCTTGACCAGCTGATGGCTCCCCCTGATAGGTTAAAAATATAGCCTGTGGTTGATTGTCATATATTAATGTCTCTTCTCCAGTTGGCATCACTAAAACCGATCAGCCTTAGATCCTGATCATATCCAAGGCACAGCTTATAATTGGCTGTTCCTTTAATATATCTTAATAATTGTTTGAGGGCATGGTGATGTTCTTGCATTGGATTGGCCAAAAATTGACTAATGATGCTAACAGCAGCAGCTAGATTAGGTCTTGTCCTGATCATCAGGTACATTATGCTACCGATCATTTGTCTAAATAGATTTTAGTCTGCAGATTTTCCCCCTTCAGCTTTGAGTTGAATGGATGGATCAAGGGGTGTATTGATTGGCTTGGCATCTGTCATGTTAAACCTTATAATGATTTAATTGGCAAAGTGACTTTGATCAATTGTGATTGTGTATGTTTTTCAATCGCATATGACTTGAATATCCAGAAAATGTTTAATTTCACCACAATCCATCATATCAAATGCGTTGCTAAGCTCCACCTTGAATTTGTTTATCATTTCCATAGAATCAGCCAGAATTAGTAGATCGTTGACATATATAGCAATAATTATCAGCGATTGATCATCTTGTCTTCTTCTTAGATAAATGCTGTAATCCGATTGTAGTTTTGTAAAATTTGATTGGCTGAGGTAGTTGTCAATCTTCTGATTCCACATATGAGGTGATTGCTTTAGTCTATACAATATCGATTGAGCTTACACACAGCTCTTGGTGATAGCTCTGATTGGTCAATTCCTTCAGGTACCATCATGTAGATCTCCTCATCAAGATCACCATTCAGGAATACAGTTTTTACATCCATTTGGTGAATTTCTAAGTTTAGGACTGCACCGATTAATAAAAGTGCTCTGATCGATGTGAATTTTGCTATAGGAGCAAATGTTTCATTGTAATCAATTCCTTGCTGTTGTGAATATCCCTTAGCAACTAATCTCACCTTGTATCTAGCAACTGATCCATCAGTGTTGAGCTTCTTTTTAAATATCCATCTATATCTAATTGGCTTGCATCCCACAGGCACCTCAGGTACAATCATCTATATGTCATTATTCTTAAGTGATTTAAGCTCTTGATTGATCACTTTCTGCCAAAGCTTTGCATCAGGCAGGGAAATTGCTTCCTTGTAGGTCATTGGATCATTAGTCAATTCAATTAAATTAGCTTCTGGCATGTGATCTTGCCAAATTTATAGGGCTTCAGTGTCTATCAATTGTTTGATTAGCTCCCAGGTGTTGTCATCATCATCGTCATAGCCTAGCCATTTTACCAGATATTGCCTTTTTTCATCAATCTTGCGTTCTTCAATGATCGCTTCAATGACATATTCTTGATCTTCTGGGTTGATGATTGTTCGGGATTTTAATATAATAGATTCATCAAATATAATGTTACAGCTGATCTCTATCTTCCTATTGGTTGGATCCCAGAGCCTATATGCCTTCTTTTCATCATGATAGCCAATCATTTTAAGCTTTTTGGATCAGAGCGCCAGTTTCAACCTTTTTTCCTTTGTGAATATACATATATGCATCAGCCCATATGATACATAAGTTACTGATATCAGGCTTGTAACTGTGCCATAATTTAAACAGTGAAGCACTCTCCTTATTGGCTTGTATTGGCAATCGGTTGTATAGATATGTAGCACTTGCGGCAAGTTCAGCCCAAAGTTTGTCAGGTATATTGACAGTGATTTTAATGGCTCGGATTGACTCCATCAATGTCCGGTTATATTGTTTGGTAACACCGTTTTGTGGTGGCATATCTGGCATCATCATTTCATAATAAATTCCATTTTTGATTAAAAATTTGCACATCTCGGTGTTTACATACTCTCCCCCTCTATTGGACTGGAAAATCTTCAGTTTTTAGCCTGATTGCGTTTCAGTGAATGCCTTGAATGCCCGGAATCGATCAAATGTATCACTTTTATTGTCAATAAAATATGTTGTGACATAGCGAGTGGCATTATTGATGAATGTTAATATATATTTCACTCCATTGACTGATGGCATGGGCATCGGCCTGCACAGATCTGAGTGTATCCTTCCGATAGGCTCTATTGATTGATTTTTCATGTGTCCAAAAGGCTTACAGTGTGACTTCACATGTTCACATCTGGCACATATTTTGATTTGTATGGTTGACAGCTGCATATCTCTGAGCCCTGTGACAAATTTGTTGATTGATTACAGAGTATTTCAGCCTGGATGGCCTAGCTGGTGATGTCATAGTGTATAGTCATCAATCTTGGAATCGGTGATGTTTGCTTCTAGCTCTGGTGATGTCGATAAATGAAATAGGTCGCCATCGGCTTGTCTGATTTTAATTTCCTCGTAATTCATGCCGATTTTAATTACTGATCTGTCACTTTTGAAGGTTATGTCATTTCCATCACATGTCAATGCCCGCATAGATATTAAATTTCTGGTGATTTCCAGTACATATAAAATGTCCCATAATTTCAACTCGTCATCAAGCTCAATCATCCCAACATGCATAGCACGTAGCTTCTCGTTCCCTGCACATGTAACCAAGCTGTTATGCTCAGCTACTATCTCGAAAATCTCCCATTGGTTGAACATATGTTGCATGGTACCTAAATTAATAATGGCGCCAATTGCCAGATTTGCTTCAGCTCTCGGTTTAGCCTTTTCTTTTTCTGTTTTTACCTAATCGTTGAATTTGTTGCATTGGAATATTCCATGTTCTCCCTCATAGACATAACATTTCCGAGGATATCCCTGAAAATTCCCGCCTCAATGGGCTCCGCGATCACCACCTTGGTTGCCTCTGTCATTATGATAACCTCCTCGATTGTTTTCGTTATCGTTGTTATAGCCTTGGCCTCATCTGGCGCTTCTGCCTTGGTTGCTATGACTGCTGCCTCGATAGCTACCTCGGTAGCTGCCTCGATCTGTCACATGGGCTTCGTCATACCTCTGCTTACTATCTGGGTCGAACCTGATGCATGCAAGTTGTAAAACCTCTAGCATTGTCAGCATATTCTTCCATGCAAGTTTTAATTTCTGGTACCTGGGGCTTAGACCCCGGAGATATTGTAGTATAGCTTCTGTATTAGTTATGTCTTCAATTTGCACTATAATTTGGTTGAACATGTCATTATAATCTTCGATCGATCCCTTTTGCTTCATCATCGCAAGCTTATCACACATTCGTAACAATTGTTTCATTGGTGCATATTTTTGCGTTATAGCCTCTTTAAGCTCATTCTACGAATCAAATTCTCCCGATGTGTTCATGTGCCTCTGTAGCCATATTCTAGCATTGCCTGTAATTTTACTGATTGCTGCATTAACTTTCTCCTTTTGTACTGATAGATCGGCATTGGTGATAAATTGCTCTACAGTATCAAAGTAATCAAACAGTCTGAGTGTGCCTTCTGACCCATTGAATTTGTTGATTGATCTCAGGTACTCCTTCACCAGATCATTAAGCTTGGTTGATATTGTTAGTAATGGTGATTGTGTTTGTATTTGTGGTATATTGCCTTCTGTAGCTGCATTCTGATTGGTTGACATGCTGGATGATATGTTTGTTTTATCGATTTTTGTCATTAATTTGTTGAAATTATTAGCTTATTATATCTCTCTCTCTCTCTCATCAATGATCAATATTATATCACTCAATCATAGCTTAAATGATCATTGTCTGTATTGACCAATCATATATTAGCATTAATAAATACACGCATATTTGGCTTCATGAGCTAGTGCGCTCTTTTACTCCCAAAAACACACATTCAAAGATCAAAACTTCAACAGGTTATGAGCCTCGAGCTGCTCAAATTGCAGCTCGACAACCTGAGATCTACGCAATCATAGCAATTACAACTGTGATTACAGTAAGCATTTTATTTAACATTGTAAATAACGTGTCAAACAATGCGATAAACAATGCGACAAATGACACCGCGATAAAGCAACATGATAAACAACATGTAATGACATAGCATTCAATGATGTGACATAACGAAATGGACAATCTATATATATTATCGTCAGCAACAAGATTAACAAGATTGCAGTCTAAATCAAAAACAGACAACAGATATCAAACCCTTGATGACGACGAAGGATTGGATGGCAACTATCAGAGCAATATAGGATTTAGCCTCGATTGACAGGAACAGATAGCTACAATGATCAGAAATCAGGAAGATAAATTAGATATGCTGGTAACCCTATTGGGCGAATTGATAGCAAAAATTGACAAAACAAATGCATTACCCAGCACATCAACCAATCAGAACGCAGCTACAGAAGGCAACATGCTACAAATACAAACACAATCACTATCACCAACAATATCAACAAAGCTTAACGATCTGGTGAAGGAGTACCTGAGATCGATTAACAAATTTGATGGGTCAGGAGGTGCACCCAGATTGTTTGATTACTTTGATGCTATAGAGCAATTTATCACCAGCGCTGATCTATCAGTATAAAAGAAGGAAGTTAATGCAATGATCAGTAAAATTATAGGCAATGCTAGAATGTAGCTATAGAGGCATGTGAACACATCAGAAGAATTTGATTTATGGAATGAGCTTAAAGAGGCTATGATGCAAAAATATGCACCAATGGAACAATTGTTACAAATGTGCAATAAGTTTGCAATAATGAAGCAAAAAGAATCAATCAAAGATTATAATAATGTATTCAACCGGATTATGGTACAAATCGAAGACATGACTGACACAGAAGCTATACTACAATATCTCCAGGGTCTAAGCTCCAGGTACCAGGAATTAATACTTGTGCAGGAGAATATGCCGACAATGCTGGAGGCTTTACAACTTGCATGCATCAGGTTCGACCCGGATAGTAAGCAGAGGTGCAACAAAGCCCATGTGATAGACTGAGGCAGCTACCGAGGCGGCTACTGAGGCAGCAGTCATGGCAACCAAGGCAGAAGCGCCAGACGAGGCTGAGGCTATAACAATGATAACAGAAACAATTGAGGAGATCATCATAATGACAGAGGTGACCAAGGCGGTGATCGCGGAGCCCATCGAGGTAGGAATTTTCGGGGATACCCTCAGAAATGTTACATCTGTGAGGGAGAACATGGAATATTCCAATATAACAAATTCAACAATTGGGTAAAAACAGAAAAAGAAAAGACTAAACCAAGAGTCAAAGCAAATCTGGTGATTGGCACTATCATTGATTCAGGTACTATACAACATATGTTCAACCAATGGGAGATTTTCAAGACGGTGGCTGAGCACGATGGCTTGGTCATGTGTGTAGGGAACGAGAAGCTACGTGCCATGCACGTTGGGATGATTGAGCTTGATGACGAGCTGAAATTACAGGACATTTTATATGTACCAGAAATCACCAGAAATTTAATATCTGTGCGGATGTTGACATGTGATGGAAATGACATAACCTTTAAAAGCGATGGATAAGTAATTAAAATTGGTGCAGATCATGAGGAAATCAAAATCGGACAAGCTGATGGCGACCTATTTCATTTATCAACATCACCAGAGCTAGAAGCAAACATCGCTGATTCCAAGATTGATGACTATATACTATGGCATCACCAGCTGAGCTATCTGGGCCGAAATACTCTGCAATCAATTAACAAATTTATCACAGGGCTCAGAGATGTGCAGCTGTCAACTGGACAAATCGAAATATATGCCAGGTGTGAATACGTGAAATCACACCGCAAGCCTTTTGGACATGCGAAAAATTGATCAATGGAGCCTATCGGAAGGGTGCACTCAGATCTGTATGGGCTAATGCCTATGCTATCAGTTAATGGAGCAAAATATATATTAACATTCATTGATGATACCACTCGCTACATCACAACATATTTTATTAACAACAAAAGTAATACATTTGATCGATTCCGGGCATTCAAGGCATTCGCCGAAACACAATCAGGCTGAAAACTGAAGATTCTCTGGTCTGATAGAAGAGGAGAGTATATAAACACTGAGATGTGTGAATTTTTAATCAAAAATGAAATCCATCATAAAATGACAATGCTGGACACACTGCAACAAAACGGTGTCGCCGAACGATATAACTGGACATTGATGGAGTCGATCTGAGCTGTTAAAATCACTGCTGACATATCTGATGAACTTTGGGCTAAACTTGCTGCAAGTGCTACATATCTACACAACTGATTACTAATGTGAGTTAATAAGGAGAGTGCTTCACCATTTGAATTATGGCATGGTCACAAGCCTGATATCAATAACTTGCGCATCATATGGGCTGATGCATATATGCATATTCACAAAGGAAAAAGGTCGAAACTGGCGCCCCGATCCAAAAAGCTTAAAATGATTGACTATTATGATGAAAAGAAGGCATACAGGCTCTGGGATCCAACCAATAGGAAGATAGAGATCAGCCGTGACGTCACATTTGATGAATCTATTATATTAAAATCCCTAACAATCATCAACCCAGAAGATCAAGAATATGTTATTGAAGCGATCATTGGAGAATGCAAGATTGATGAAAAAAGGCAATATCTGGTAAAATGGCTAGGCTATGACGATGATGATGACAATACCTAGAAGCCAATTGAACAATTGATAGACACTGAAGCTCTACAAATTTGGCAAGATCGCATGTCAGAAGCTAATTTAATTGAATCGACCAATGACCCAATGATCTAGAAGGAAGCAATTTCCCTGCCTGATGCAAAGCTTTGGCAGGAAGTGATCAATCAAGAGCTTAAATCACTTAAGAATAATGATACGTGAACGATTATACCTGAGGTGCCTGTGGGATATAAGCCAATTGGATACAGATAGGTATTTAAAAAGAAGCTCAACACTGATGGATCAGTTGTCAGGTACAAGGCAAGATTAGTTGCCAAGGGATATTCACAACAGCAAGGAATTGATTATGATGAAACATTTGCTCCCGTGGTGAAATTCACATCGATCAGGATACTTTTATTGATTGGTACAACCCTAAACTTAGAAATTTACCAAATAGATGTAAAAACTGCATTTCTGAATGGCAATCTTGATAAGGAGATCTACATGATGGTACCTGAAGGAATTGACCAATCGGAGCTGTCACCAAAAGCTATGTGTAAGCTCAATCGATCATTGTATAGACTAAAGCAATCACCTCGTATGTGGAATCAGAAGATTGACAACTACCTCAGCCAATCAAACTTTACAAGACTACAATCAGATCATAGCATTTATCTAAGAAGAAGACAAGATGATCAATTGCTAATAATTATTGCCATATATGTTGATGATCTACTAATTCTGGCTGATTCTATAGAAACGATAAACAAATTCAAGGTGGAACTTAGCAACGCATTTGATATGATGGACTGTGGCGAAATTAAACATTTTCTGGGTATTCAAGTCATGCATGATCGAAAAACACATACAATCACAATTGATCAAAGTCACTTTGCCAATCAAATCATTACAAGGTTTAACATGATGGATGCCAAGCCAATCAGTATACCCCTTGATCCATCCATTCAACTCAAAGCTAAAGGGGGAAAATCCGCAGACCAAAATCTATTCAGACAAATGATCAGTAGCATAATGTACCTGATGATTGGGATGAGACCTGATCTAGCTGCTGCTGTTAGCATCATCAGTCAATTTTCGGCCAATCCAATGCAAGAACATCACCATGCCCTCAAATGATTATTAAGATATATTAAAGGAACAGCCAATTATAAGCTGTGCCTTGGATGCGATTAGGATCTAAAACTGATCAGTTTCAGTGATGCCAACTGGGGAGGAGATATTAATACATGATGATCAACCATGGGCTATATTTTCAACCTATCAAGGGGAGCCATCAGCTGGTTAAGCAAGTGCCAACCAACCATTGCCCTATCAACAACTGAAGCAGAATATATGGCATTAGCATATGCGATAAGAGAAGCCATTTGGCTATGCACTCTATTGGATGAGCTAGGATATTTACAGAATTGTGTGACAACCTTATTTGAAGACAACTAATCAGCAATTGCCCTTGCCAAAAACCCAATTAATTATGCTTGATCAAAGCATATTGACATTCAGCACCACTTTATTTGAGAGAAAGTTGAATCAAAGGTGATAGATATCGTTTACATAGCGACAGATGAAATGATCGCTGATGCATTAACCAAGCCACTTATATGACCCAGACTTGAAATGTTGATCACAAAAATGGGCTTATATAACTAACTTTTTTTTCTTCAAAAACTTTTATTTCCTTTATCATGTCACTTTTATCATTTAAGTAGTATTCTATATATAGTTATTTGCAGTAAATATACTTCATGAATGCTATTCATGATGTACAGTTAAACATTTTATTTTTTATTTTATTTATCGAGATATATCAAGCAGGGGGAGTATTGAAATTATTAGCTTATTATATCTCTCTCTCTCTCTCATTGACGATCGATGTTACATCACTCAATTGTGGCTTAGACAATCGTTATCTGTATCGACCAATCATATATTAGTATTAATAAATACATGCATATTTGGCTTCATGAGCTAGTGCACTCTTTTACCCTCAAAAACACATATTTGAAGATTAAAACTTCAACACAATTTGCCCAATAGGGTTGCCAGCATGTCTAATTTATCTTCCTGATTTCTAATCATTGTAGCTATCTGTTCCTGTTGATCGAGGCTGAATCCTATATTGCTCTGATGATTGCCATCCAATCCTTCGTCATCATCATCAGGGGGTTGATATCTATTATCTGTTTTTTATTTAGATCACAATCTTATTGATCTTGTTGCTGATGACAATATGTATAGATTATCCATTTTGTTGTGTCACATTGTTGAATGCTATATCATTATGTATTGTTTATCGCGTTGTTTTATCGCAGTGTTATTTGTCATGTTGTTTATCACGTTGTTTGATGCGTTGTTTACAATGTTAAATAAACGCTTACTGTAATTGCAGTTGTAATTGCTATAATTGTATAGATCTCAGGTTGTCGAGCTGCAATTTGAGCGGCTTGGGGCTCATAACCTGTTGAAGTTTTGATCTTCAAATGTGTGTTTGGGGTAAAGAGTGCACTAGCTCATAAAGCTAAATATGCATATATTTATTAATGCTAATATATGATTAGTCAATATAAACAAAGATCATCTAAGCTACAATTGAGTGACATACAATCGATTGTTGATAGGAGAGAGAGATATAATAAGCTAATAATTTCAACAACCAGATCATAGTATCGGTTACATAATTTTGATGGCATAACCATTCATAGTACTGTTGGCTAAGTAGAAGGAGTTTTTTAAGATCTTCCTCTTGGTCGAGAGGTGTCCAGTCAATGGTCTCAGATCCCTTCGTCAGTGCTTTCTTTATCACTTTTTCCATATCCTTCTTTGGGCTGCATTTGTTAGGTATGATAGATCTTAACCTTGCTTTGGTGGACCAAGGTATGGAGGATGGAACCATTGAGTCTCCTAAGCTAAATTGTACTTTCTTTTATAGCTTATATATAGTATGGTCCTTCCCACTTTGGTTGTAATTTAGCTAACCATGAAGATTCCACAATATTCTAATATACAAGGACTTAATCTCCAATATGCAAGGGGGTTGCATTCACTTTTCTATTTTAGTTTATTCGTTGTCTCTTCTATGCCTTATCAATGAACACAGATATCTTCTTTCAGATTAATTGTAACCTGCTGATATCTCATGTGATGTAAGCCTATAAACGATCATCATATGTTCCAACATCTTTTTTGGGGTAGTGGAATTCTCGGTTTGGAAATCTTCCATACATGAGCTCAAAGGGGTTGAACTTTGTTGAGGCCTGTCGAATGGTTCAAATTGCAAAAAGAGTGCTATCGAGATAATGATCCCATGATGCTTCTTGATCGATAATTTTTGCCAAAATATTCTTGACCATCTAGTTGGTGCATTCAGTTTGACTATTTCCTTGTGGGTGGTATGATGTCATTCAGATATGCTTGATATGGTAAGTTTGTTTGAGTTCCTTGATTAGTTCATTCAGAAACTCTGTGCCTCAGTTGCTGGTTATTTCTTTTAGTACTCCATGTTGGCAAATAATATCAGTATGCAAGAACTTGGCTACTGTTTGCACATTTGCATCTTCAACTGCTATCGCTTCTAGATATTTTATAAAGAAGTTTACTGCTAAAATGATATATCTTTTTCCCATTAATGTTACTGGCATGGGTTCCATGACATCTATCCTGATGTGTGAAAATGGCTCAGCCTTGATAATTGCAGAAGCGGCTTGGGGCATGTCTTTTGCTCTTGCTCATTTTTGGCATGTGTCGCAATTTCATACAAAGTTGGTTATGTCGTCTTGCATTCTGGGCCACCATGCTGAATTCCTAAGTTGGTATAAAGTATTGTCCTGGCCTATGTGTCCAGATAATAGATGATTGTATGCTAATGATAAAATGTTTGATATGTCCTTCTTCTGAATTACTGGAATAATGCATCCTTCCTTTTTACGGTATAATAAATTGTTCTGAATTTCATATTGTCTGCTGGTAGTTAGTAAAATGTTCTTTGTCCAATCCTCCATATCTTCTCTGATCTCCCTCCTCATCAACCAAATCACCAGATCGTAGTACAGTGTTGCATTCATTGCTGTGCCCCCCTCCATTTCTCTTCACATAAAGTTAGTTCTTTCAAAGTCTTTGAAATATCTCAACAATAAAGCCTGAACAAGTGTAGCACGTAGCTGCCAGTAAGGATACGCAACGGAGATAGCGGTTTCATCGCACAATCTAGTCTAGTTTTTAGTACGCCACACCACCAATAATTAA
>RBNK01001981.1:0-12595 GCA_003990785.1 Endogone sp. FLAS-F59071 | reverse complement strand
AACGACACGTAACCTTATGGGTTCGACCACCTCGAGCGCGTACCAGCTCGTCAACCCCAAGGGCGAACAAGGAATATATTTTGTGTTCCAGGACCTTTCTGTCAGGACGGAGGGCAGGTTCAGGCTGAGATTCTTGTTCATGCCGCTCAGTCTATCTTACGTCAGGTAGGCTGTGTGGGGGGGGGGGGGGGGGGGGGGGGGGGGGGGGGGGGGGGGGGGGGGGCGAGATCGGGAGGGGGAGGGAAGGGCTTGGGCAGTCAATTGAAGGGACGAGCGAGGGCGAGCGGGCGAGCGATCAACCTTGTGTAGTGGTTTGAGTGCGGGCAACGAAAAGTACGGGTATCTCTTAAATCAGGCGTGATGCTCCCAACAGTATGGGCGTGGCTGCTAGCTGCATGTAACTGATGATGCTATTCATGATTAAGATATTTCTGGTACTCATGTTTATCTTTCCGACCTTCCAATCATGAATGGCAACACTTTCAACAAAATTGCTGCTCGTTCGCGCGTAAATGTCTTTATATTATCTCCATCTTGTAAATACGGGTGGTTGCCTCGTCGTGCAAACACGAAGTCAAGGAATCGTGAACAGCCATGTGGAAGCCGAGGTTCTTTCCGAAGTGTTTATGGTGTTCTCGGCAAAGAAGTTTCCTGGCATGACAGGTACTACCCATACGCATGCGCATCCCTCGTCATCACATCGCACACGTTCACCCAAATAGCAATGCTCTTCTTCTCCCACCTATCATCGAATCTCTTTCCCAAATCCCCCTCTCCCTGACTAGAATCTACTGAGCTCTCCAAGTGCTTTGCTAAGCAGGGTATCAAGATTCCAATTCGCAAGGACCGCTTCCAACAATCAACGGACAGCCTGTACAGGAGCCAGGGCGGCGCAGAGCAGGGATCTCGGAATGCTCCTAATATGACATCTTCAGCGGCGACGCAGGACGGCGCGGCCGAAGACAAAAATGACGATAACGACGACGATGATGAAGGAATTGAGAATGATTGAGTTAAATTTGGGGACTTACGTACAGTTTTGGACTCTCCAAGTGCTCCATGCTGATCCAAAATGAGGGTGCTATTAATGGAATGGTGAAAGGGGGTTAGTCCGTTCTTGTAATTCGCATTCTTAGAATTGAAATGCTCGTTTTTGGTTTTTTTTTTTTTTTTTTTTATCCTTGTCGTTCGTCGGTCAAGCTTGTAGCGACTCTATGAACATAATCTACATATGCCTATTTCATTTCTTTCCTATGCCTCCAAGCTTCAATTGTGAAATATTCCGCACTTACCCCTGGATGTTTTGTAACACCCATGTCTGTCTGTTCGCGTATAGCTATCATGATTACATCGTCCGTAAATGTAAATATCTTCGTGCATCGTTTCATCGTTTCCACAGTCACCGCCGATCAGTTTATGCGCGGAATATCCCCGAAACTTCAACGGGACTTTGCCTTTTTCTGCGTGATTATCGATGACCCTTGAAAAAATAGAAAGAAAGAGAGAAACCTAATCCTCTCATGCCCACATGATCATTTTCAGCTGTACAAATTTTCTTTCGGCATCCCGGAGATCGGACCTGGCATGTGACCACATCCGAATTACACGAGATTGAACCGGGTAAGGTATAATTTGATTATAGAAAAAGATAAAAGAGTGCTTGATGATGCAAGTGTAAGCTCGTTCGAAGTAAGTTCTATTGATATTTGAACAACCCGATTTCCGAGACTCGTTGAATACATGAACCGTTTTCGTCTCTACAGCGAGTCAATATGTGGAAATTCCACAATTTCGGTTACACACATTCAAGTTCATCCACTAAATTCGACAAACACCCTCGCTAAGCAGCTTTTTTTTTCTTTTTTTTTTTTTTTTTTTTTTTTTTTTTTTTTTAATAATAATAATAAAAAAAAAAAGAGTATTTTCACAGGCCACCTATTGAGATCAACCGCTCTTGGGGTAGTCTAGCGAGATTCCCTTCTCCTTCAGTGATTTCTCAGCTTCCTTAGTGGCCCAGGTGACGACACTGATGTAACAAAGATGCCAGCGGAAAACAATTGGGTGAGAGAGAATACAAGTCGCCATCTTCTGATACAAGTATAAAATGCCGACTAGAGCTATAGCCCGTGTGCTTCTACGAATCGGCATGAAAACAAACATTGAAAACCAAGACGGGCGATGACACACCTGGTATCAGGCTTGTAGTACAGCGCAATGGCGGCAAAGAGCATACCACCTCCCATACCCCAGTAGTAGATATCCTCCCAGCCTTCCTTGACGCGTTTCTCTCCGGGAGCGAGAGGCTGGGATAAGATACGAGAAATTGGCAAAGGAGTAAAGGTCAAGGGGGTTGGAATATAAGAGTATGGGGGTGGAGTGAAAATTCTAGTTCCAAGGGAACCAGTTGTGGATCGGCCAAGCTAAATGGCTGTGCGCACAGAAAGTACGGATGTAGCTCCCAATACGTTTTGGGCTTATAATATCTAGGGTTTAATCTTTGACTCCTCACGTCCCAGTGTCGCCAAAGCTCCTTCCACACACCTTCTCGCCGAACAGATAACCTCCCGGTTCGTTCCATTGCGGGGCGTGGTTGTCGTGGCCGTGGCCGTGGTCAGTGGAACGGCGGATGTTTGAGGTAGATATGCGCTTCAGCGGTGATGCGCGAGCGAAGGCCCTCGTGATGGCAGACATGGTAGCGTTGCAGGACGTAATGTGACTTGGGACAAGGTTTGTTTATTTGGCGAGAGTGACGTCAGCGCGATATTTCTGGTAAACAGTAAATTCCCTAGATGCTTTGCTATGCTTTGCTATGCTTTGCTAGCTCCGTATATTTTGTACTTCATTATTTCTAATGACGTTATTATTTCATCCAGTAACTCTCAATGCACTTCGGGCACTTGCCCCAGTGTTCGTAAAACCCAACATTACTTGCGCGTTGAGGACATGTATGTTTCGAATTTCCTTTCTGATTTTACTTGACTTCTTCGTGCCGATCAAATCTTTTATTAAAATGTCAATTCATAATCTTTTTTTTCCCAGACGCCACCTCCACTAGCACCGCAACTTCTACTACCTCCTTTCCTCCACGCCGCTCCTTCATGTACAACAAATATCATGCCACCCTTAACACCAATCGCATCGTCCTCGTCCTTCAACACAACAACCTGACGGTCTCTGAATTCGTCCAAGTTCGCCAGGATCTCTCTCTCCTGCCCTCGGCTCCAATCCTGACCGTTCTTCGCTCTGGGATCTTCTCCGCCCTGCTTCGGGATTCAGTCTACGAAAACCTGTCGCCACTGATCATGGGCCCCACGTGCATCGTCGCAACGGACCATCCCGACATCGAAACGCTCACGCAGGTGATTGGCGTACTAGCACGGCACAGGAAACTAATGCTGCTTGGGGGAAAGGTCGACGGCGCGCTGCTGAGCACTGATGACGTGAACAAGGTCATGAAACTGCCGCCCATGAGTACGCTGAGGGCCGAAGTCGTTGGACTGCTAGAAGGACCGGCAAGGCAGGTGATTGGGGTGCTGGGGAGGAGGCCACAGGAACTGGTGGCGGCGTTGGGGCAGCACGAGAAAAACCTGAGGGAGGCGGGGGAGAAGACATGAATTGAAGACTCATAATGACATGGATGTAGTTGAGTAAAATTTCAGGCGGGCTAAAGACAATGAAGATCTGGAAAGTGTGTGAAATATTAGGTTAGTTTTTGTACTGGCAAGTTTTTATGGAGATGCCTCAGTGATTGTTTGTATGTATATATCATTGGGCTTTGCCATTGGAGAAATCGACCAGAAAAGAATAATAATACCTAAGAAGCCGCTCGAACTACAAAATCATTGGTTTATGCCATTTTCCCACTTGTTCTACAACCAACATTTCCAGAATGTTCATAACATACTCCACGCAAAAAAAAAAAAAAAAAAAAAAAAAAAAAAAAAAAAAAAAAAAAAAAAAAAAAAAAACAAAATTTCGCGTGGGTAATGAATGAGCTAATGAGCTTTGTTTGGCTTGTGGGACATTGTTTTCTGCTCTTCTTTTCATCAATCTAGTTATTATGTCCTTTTAAAAATAAACGCGATCCGCCGAGACGTTCATGTGCAGCACGCGTGATTATATCTAGAGCCATCAGGACTCGCACTTGTGTTCTAATTTATTACCAAAGAGGTAAGTCCCAAGTCCCAACAAGGGCAAATAAAAAAGGGGAGAGAGAGGATGGATCATCTAGATGCGCATCCTTAGTATACAAAAACGTGTGAATAGCCCATTCAACAGAATTGCTTTGTGAGGATGCCAATATAATAATTAAACCATATATTATTACGGGTTTCCGGATTGAAGATCATCGTACACGATTACCAGCTCGTGTTCAGTGAAGTGTAACTCTAAAACACAATCAAATAGACACAGGCAAAGGCTAGCCATCGAGGTACCCCCCCTTCTTAAGCACGCAATCCGCGCCTAAGACGGAGTCGGCGCTTTTGCTTGAAACCGCAGTAAATGTTTGAACCATTGCTTTGGCAGACGGTGCCAGTGCCGCAATTGTAAACACTCCATTGACCATTCACACACTCGGCATAGCTCTGTGAGTTGTTGGGGCTTGTGCAAACCATCTGGCCGGAAGACGAGCACGGATCGCTAGGGAGGACAGAACCCGAACTGGACGTGGTGCTGGTGCCGGTAGTAAAAGTCTTTGAAGTTGTGGTCGAAATCCTGGAGGCTGTGATACTGGTCGAAGAAGTGGTGGTCGACGTCTTGGAACTGCTTGTTTTGGGGGTGGTCGTGCTCGTCTTGGTGGAAGTAGTTGTCGATGTTGTCAAGAGAACACCTGTTATCGTGGTTGTTGCTGACGGGTACGGCGGAGGCTGGACTAGTTATTTCAAACAAAAATATAAATAATTATATAATCATATCCTCTTTTAATTTCACCCAGAGAAGGTTAATGTAAGAAAGATTTCTTACTCGTTATGCATTTACCACCGCAGGCCTGATCAATCACTGCCCTTACGGACTGCGCCCAGTTTCCTCCCGTCGCCTCCCCGGCCCAGAAGCAATCCCAGAACATGACACCTCCAAAGAGATTAGAGTAGTTCTGCGCCAATTGAGGGACAACACTCTGGACGTTGGGGAGAACGTCATAATTGCCGCCGTTTCCACCGCCCGGGGCAGGAACGCCGAGAAGCAACTTGGTATTTGGGTTCACAAAGTTCTAATTACAAGGTTTCAGTTAGTGCTTGACGATTAGAGGGACAGGAAATGAAATCGAAAAATCTTAAAGCTTACCGGAGCGTAAGCAACCCAAGACAGGCCATATTGCGGGTTTACAGTCGCGTAATTAAAATTGGTGCCGGTGAAGTAGCACCAACTACATTGCAAATCAGTTTCGAATTTAAAATCAGTTATCGACAAGGTAGAACAGATTATATTACAATCAAGTGCCCAATACAAATCGACTGGAGATTGGCTGCACTTACTTGTTGTAAAACTGAGGATTGACGTAGTCAAACCAGACAGTCTTGAGAAGAGTATCCATGTCAGGATCGGGAATGCCGCATTGAGGTGCGCCCGAGATCCAATACTTCCTTCCAGAGTTGTCGAAATAAGTTTTGAGTTTGTTAACGAAAGCACCATATCCAGAAGTAGTGGATTGCTCAAGATCCAAGTCGACACCATCGAGCTAAAATTGAAAAAAAAAAAAAAAAAAAAAAAAAAAAAAAAAAAAAGTATTGTAAGCAATAATGTCCTTTATTAACACCGCTAGCAATACCATGCCATACTCACAATGACATTGGAGCCAAATGGTCTGTAATAGGCCGAATTGCTACCACCAAAGTAACCGTTCCACAATCCATCAGCATAAGCTTCTCCCGTGGCATTGTCGGTGATAGGAACGTTGGCAGTATAGCCACCAATGGAAATGAAAATCCTGACACCACTGGCTTGACAATGTCTAATGTCGGATACAACATCACCGTTGGATGGAGCGGCAGCGGGAAGGTCTATTAATAAGTCAAAAAAAAAAAAAAAAAAAAAAAAAAAAAAAAGATTAAGAATTAATTCTCGGGAATAGAAAGATATATGTATTTTATTATCTACAAATGTCACTAATTACCGGCCGTCATGTTGTAAGGAGAGCTCAGAGTATCGATAAAGGACAAATTGATGATAGTGTAGGCTCCAGTATTACAATAGAAGCCGAGGTTCTTTTCGCCAACGTTCCCTCCGTGGACACCCCAGCTGTTTAATTTTTTTTTTTTTTTTTTAAAAAAAAAAAAAAAATTAATACAAAGATCAAATATTTGTTGAGTAAAATTATAAATAATTACGTACTATCCGACTACATCAAGAGTCGTGGGATTAGCTACGATTCCAGATGCAAATGAGAGAAGAATTGCTGAGGCTAGAGAGAGCTTCATGTTGATTAAGTTGGCGCGCAGCGCAGTGGTGAATTAGTAGAAAGCTCCAAGCTAGGGTTAAATACCAAAACCCGCTCGTCGATCGTATGGCATGTGATGTGGGATACACGAGAACTTAAACTTGGTTATAAATGAAAAAACCGAGTTACCACGGTGGAAATTGTCGTATGTCTCAATACTCCCCCCCATAAATATATAGATTAAAAAACTTTGGTGTCTCGGCCGTTCTTGAAAATTTCCATACCAAGGCTGCACAATTTAAAGTCTCATCTTGACAGTTTTATTTGTAAAAGGGAGTATCTGCTCTATGCCATTAATACGCTTGGTGTTGTCGAGGGTCTGCAAAACCTCCCCAAGCTGAGCATTATAGTCTGCACGGGGCGGTGGTAACAACCCAGGGTCCCTCTTTCTCTCAATAGCCAAATACGACAAAAACGGAGTTTGCGAATTTATTACTTTAAGTTTTCACAGAATGCTCTTGTCGACACATGGAAGTTCCACATGACACGTTGTCGTATATAATTAATTATAAATATTATTAAATTGCCGATTTTGCTATTGCTTGATCTGGTTTAAATTTCTATTTCAATCGGGGTCTAACACAAGTACTACACAAGGTGTTCGTTTATAACTGAGAAAGCAAGATCCAAGCTTTAATTTTTATTTATTTTATTTTTTTTAGGTGTGCACACCTGACTCGTTCTTCTCTTATATATCTTCATATTAATTATGTACAGTTATACAAGATCTCTTTCCAATGAAATCTAGGGAGGTCGCGTAGATAGGCAATATTAAAATGTTTTTTTCCAAGTCGCAATTAATTCAAGCTGTCGGAATGAAATTATTCTATCTTATTTTGTTCACGCTTGAACCAACAAATCAGATGAAACGGACACCTAAAGTCATAAAACAACATTGCCTATTCTATACTATACAAAGTCAGCTCTACTCTTGTCCATGCGACCCTCGAATCTATCACATATTGACAAGATCTCTTATACACAATTGCGTCTCTAAAAAACAACTTGCAATTCTTGCTCTAGATATGACAATATCGTTCATTGTAGCATTTTCAAAAGTACTAATAAAATAGCTGCTCCCAACAAATGCTTATTTATACAATATTTGCACTTGGTCAATCTCTGACTTTTGTGACTGCTGCTACAGCGTCTACTGCTACTACAGCGTCTATATACGCGTCTACGAGACCCCAACCAACCTCTTTTCATCTACCATGTCTATCCTCCCCGCCGTCATCTCCCGCCGTCCAGCTCTCTCATTCCTCCTCACTTCCTTCCAGTCCCCAACCTCGGATTCCGACTTTGCTCTCACCTATCCCACAAATCTTAAGTGGCCGCCCCCTCGCCCTGACGGTACGCCAACTCGCATCGCCATCCTCGACGCTAGTTTCAACCCGCCGACACTCGCCCATCGCGCTCTTCTCTTCTCCACACTCGCCGCCGCCGCACCTCCCGCGGACTTTGACGCCGCACTTTTACTCTTTTCCATCACCAACGCCGATAAGCAGTTGCATGGTGCCGGAGTTCTAGAGCGCGTGATGATGATGGAGATCATCGCGCGAGGAATGGCCGCCGTGTCGTTTGATTCTGATTCCAGCACCTCCTTTGTATCACGCGCCATGAAGAACTTGGCCGTAGGCATCACAAAGCACGCGCGCTTTCTCGACAAGGCTGAATCCATCCTTTCGTGGCACCGGACGCAACATCCCCCTTCATCCCCGCCACTCGATCTCCACTTCATCATGGGCCTTGACACGATCTTGCGCCTCTTCTCTCCGCGTTACTACGCCCCCACCCCCGTCGCGCAAGCGCTACAGCCCTTCTTCGCGCGGTCACGCGTCGTGTGGGCCAATCGTGCCGGTATCGGAGACGAAGAGGCCGAGCAGTTTTGGCAGTCGGAGGATGTAGCTCAGTTCGCGGACAGAGTCATGAGAGTACAGATAGGGGAGGATATGGAGGCGGTATCGAGCACCAAGGCGAGAGAGGCAGTTGCCGAAGGGAAGTGGGAGGAAGTCGAGAGGTTGGTAGGAGATGTGACAGATTTTGTGAAGGGAGAGGGGTTGTATAGAGGGAATACATAGAATAGGTCGGTGGGCGTTGTGGTTACAATTAATTATCAAACACAACGAAAGTCCGTGTTGAGGGTGTTACGTTTAAGGAAAGCTGATCGATCATGGCGCCGTGCTGCACTCGACATTCTCTACTTTCTTGCGACTGCGCCAAACTCACAAACCCTTTAATACATTCCGTTTCCCGGCACTAAACATTTAATATGAACCACACAATTATCATTACAGTTGGAAAATTATTTTATTAAAATCGTACATGGAAAGTTTTGAGATACCCTAGACCGCCCATCTGAGTCTATGGCTTGGACACTGTGCGAGTAGGTGACGAACAGTCGGGATATTAGCAACGAGAACAAGATCGTTAGTAAGCTTCAATTAAAGCCTCAAAACGTAAAACCGCCTTCCCTCTTTCCTCTTCCCTTTCCCTGCACTCTTTCCCTCGGGAAAAACCCACCTCATAGCCAGAGGGATTCTTTTCAAGGTACATTTGGTGATATTCCTCCGCATCGTAAAACGTGTCCGCCTCGACGATCTGAGTGGCAATCTTTTGTCCCTGATAATGCTCTTCCTGTACTTCGGTCGTCACACGCTCGGCAATCTCACGCTGCTCAGGCGTGTGGTAGAAGATGGCGGAGCGGTACTGCGTGCCTTGATCGGGGCCCTGCCTATTTACTTGAGTCGGGTCTGAAAGAAATCAGAAAGAATGGATGTTAGACAAGATATTTGAGGGGAAACGAGCAAATGAGACTCTTTGATTGCGCTCCTGCGAGACAAGCCGAGACTCGAAGGGGACACCTACCGTGCATGCTGTAGAAAAAGTTAACGAGCTTGGCGTACGACACTTGGTCCGGCGCGAACTTGATCTCAATAGCCTCAGCATGATCGGTGGCGCCGCTGCAGACCTGCCGGATCACCACATAGAAATAGAGGCAAATGTGAGTTAAAAGCGGCCTATCAATACGACGCGAGTTCGACGAACGGAACACACCTGTTGGTAAGTTGGGTCCTTGATCTCGGGCTTGCCGCCTATGTAGCCGACACGGGTCTCGAGGAGACCCTTGCCTTTGAAGTGCTTAACATACATTTTTTCGACGCCCCTGGGTAGCGGGAAAGACAGAGAATGGAACGTGTTGGTAGATGGTCATTTGCTGGTGCTTGATTGCAGAAGGGAACCACTTACCAGAAGCAGCCGGCGGCGAAGGTGGCTTTCTCTGTGGTGATTTCAGCCATTGTTGATAGGAATCTTGATTTTTCAAAAGTAAAGGGTGTATTGAAAATGCGGATTCTTGTTGCGGAGAGTAGATGCGGTAGGAGGAGCATTTATAATTTATTGGATCTGATGATGGGGTATTTGTACCCAGAATGTAACGTGACTGCCTGCTCGATCGAGTATATAAACTTCCCGATTTGCCGCCTGAGAGCGAGAGGCCGAGGCGAGGCGCGGAGTCGGAGCGAAAGCTCTCGCCTGTAAACCGATGGAAAGTTCATGAATGGGAATGGCATCCGTTTCCGTTTTTGAACAGTCCCTTTATATACATTTCGCTAAAAAGTGCCACGTTATGGTGTTATGCATTAGTGGTTCTGCGAGACTGGAAATCTTATCACATGACTTCAAATATAAACAAAATTCTGAATCGTTTGCTCACTCTCCCGGTGAGAATCTGACAATTCATGCCATCCCGCGCGTTGCAATCCATCCCACCAGAGTATGGAGACGTTAATTCGGCGTCGCTAAGAGTCTCCCGGAATCTGCTAAAACAGCTCAACGCGTACGCTGGGCAATGGGTCGAGGTAGAGGAGGAGTCTGGTGTAAGTTGGCGAACGCGTTAATTTTTTGGGCAAAGACGCTGACCGCCAAAGCAATGTTTGGCCTTAATTAATGGGCACTCGCGTAATTATCGATATTGATGTTACTTTAGAAGTATATTTGTCGTGTATGGCCCTCGAAATCTCTACCTGATGATGTCATCCAGGTAGACAAGCTTATTAGCACGGCCGTCTCCAAAGGGACGGATGACCGAAAGTGTAATATGTAGCCTTTTAGTTTTTTTGAAGTCAATTAAAAAAAAAAAAAATAGATATTTAGTAAAAGAAGAAATACTCCATGTCCAATTCAGGCACTATCGTTCCTATCCTCGCTCCTCAGACGGCAATTCACATCATCGCCTCCGCCGAGCTCCAAAGCGAAGACGAGGAACTGCAGAAGCAAGAAATTGGGTTCTTGTTCAAGGATGCCAGCGATGACATTAAACTGAATGTTGGTTTGTCTATATTATTTGTCGGGTAATAGATACCAATTTGTGCCAGATCGCTGATCTCTTTGGTACTTTGCTGCCCATTTCCAGACCGTCTACAATGCTCTTGACGGGCTGGTGGTACAGTGTGGCTCCACTGTGGCAGGGCCAGCATTTCGGTCCTGTCTCTCCATATCAGTACGTTTGACTATCTTTAATCTTGCCATCACATTTCTTGCTCTAATTTATCCCAAAACCACCCTATTCAGATCATCTCTACTGTCCCATCCAACAACCACGTCCAAATCACCCCCGCCACGCGCATCTCCCTCCAAGCGCCCAGTGCACGAATCCCAACTGACCCCGTTGATTCCCTTGTGTCTTCTCTCGCATCAGTTTCACTGGATGCCATCAAACCCAAGGGCATACCCTCGCTGCCTGGATTGGAGAAGGCGTACGACGCGTTGCTAGAGATTGTGAGCTACCCCCTCATATACCCAGAACTTATAAGGGCGTTGCGGATCGAGTGCCCAAAAGGTGAGTCTAGCTCTTACATTAGGCTCTAGCGGATCTTCTAGCCAACTCAACATACTTCAATATAACGAATCCCCGATTGTACTAGGAATTCTTCTTTACGGCCCTCCGGGGGTCGGCAAGACTTTCCTCGTCTCTTCCATTGCGCAAGCATGTAACGCCAAAGTGGTAAGCCTCTATATGTTCCCGATGACAAATTTCATACAGCTCCCTCAAGTACTTATCCACTTGTGATTGTTCAGGTTACTATCCATGGTCCCGAGGTGTATGGCCCTTACGTGGGAGAGAGTGAGGAGAAACTGCGCGCCAAATTTGACCAAGCCAAGGCCATGACTGTGGAGGAGGGTGCGCCGGTGATCTTGTTTATTGACGAGCTGGTACAAGTCTCTTGGTGATTGTATACGTATATTTAGCACCACATCCCCATCCACCAACGAAAAATACTTGTTACTTAAGGCTACACGCGTGGGAATCTCACCTCCGCTTACAACTTATCCCAGGACTCTCTCACTCCTCACCGCGCCGAGGCGCAATCCCATGAATCCCGTGTCGTTGCTCAGCTTCTCACGCTCATGGATGGTGTGACCTCGCGCGGACGGATCGTCGTTGTAGGAGCGACCAACCGACCCAATGCAATTGACCCTGCGCTTAGGAGGCCCGGAAGGTACAGGCGATATCTATACTTTAAGACACTTCAAATTTTGTTTGATTCTCATTGCAACATCACCCCGCCGTCCAACCCAAAGATTCGACCGCGAGGTCTCGATCGATGCTCCAACCGAACTGACTCGCCGTAGGATTCTCGAATCGCAGACGAGGACGATGCCCCTTGCGGACGATGTTGACATTAGTAAAGAATAGCCGTTGCTTTTTACTCATTTATTCTTGAATTTTCTTCATTCCGCCACACTAACTACCTGCCTTTAAATATTGCGCAGGCGCCCTCGCCCGCATGACAAACGGTTACGTTGGCGCGGATCTTGCCTCCCTCTGCCGCGAGGCTGCTCTGGGCGCGTTGGATCGAAGTGTGACTGGGGACTCTAGCGGGTAAGGTCAAATCCATTACTCCTTCCCCTCAATTATTCTCGATCCTGATGGTGATATAATTTCACCTCGACAGGTTCTCAGACGGCGTCACCATGCGCGACTTCCAGACCTCCATGTCGCGCGTCGGCCCGTCAATGCAACGCGATGTTCAGGTTGAGGTGGAGGCGATACGGTGGGAGGACATAGGCGGGCTGGAGGACGTGAAAAAGGTTTGGTTGGGTTTGTGTGAATTCACATACGCTGTCCGAGTCGTGGCCTGAGTATCCCCCCCC